>QRDG01001020.1:0-94299 GCA_012064385.1 Puccinellia tenuiflora
TACTTCAATTAACAGATATCAAAGTGAAATTACACACTTTTTTAGACAAATCCTTCAAGAACACGGTAGCCAATTGTGACAAGTCCAATAATAGGTCAATCTTGGGATCCCTGAAGTATGAGATTGACCCACCACATTTATCAAGGGCGTGTTTCTCTTTAGTCGGGCCATGCAGAGGACTAGACGAATAGGCGAGCTTCGCCTCACCGCCTGCCGGGCGCTGTTGCACTGCGTGGTCGGCTTGGTGTACCCACCAACGTTTTTGGTTTTAACTGTTGTGGGTGTAATGCGTTTAGTTTTCTATTTTGTTTTGCAATCTATAAACCAGAGCCAGGTTCACAGGAGGGTGCAATCGCGTTTCGCCACAGCGGCGAGAGCAGACACCTTCTATGTACTTTCCCATATCATCCTTGAAAAATTAGTGTCAAATCACTAAAATCAATTGTCCAATTTGAGACGTCTTAAAAAATGAAATCTTTACGACATCAAATTTCCTTGAGCTTTTTCTGCTGCAGAGTTATCACATATACAAAATAGGTCCTTCCAATGAGCCATGTCTTTGTAGGAAGAATTCCTCACTCCAACTTTTATAATTGAGTAAAATACACCAACGATCATTGAACTTGAACCGAAAGCTCATTTTGGTAACTGTACTTAAGAAGTTAGTCAATACGGTCACTCTATACAGTTTTAGGTGATTATACGGTCACTACCTCGCCGTATGGCTTCGTATGCACTCGGTTGACCGGTCAAAATAGCCTGGCCATCCATTGTGGGTCCCATTTGTCAGGGGATGAAATAAATAAGCAGTGTTAAACACGCGCGTTTTTTTTTTTTTTTTGAGAAATGTTAAACACGCGCGTTGGGGCGGAATCGAACCTGAGATCAGCCAGCAAAATTGCACACGCGAGATAGCCAGCTCAACCAACACAAGTCTATGTTAAAAGTTGTGCGTTACATTTATTAAATAAGTGCGCACGCAGTACATAATGCACCCACCTACACGCTTGGGCTCTGTTTGGTTACGAAGTATTTTCAAACTATTTTAATCGAGAAATGTAAGGGAAAAATCACTTCCGTCGCTAGCTACCCTGCATTGTGTTTGTTTAGACTAACTAAATACTCGACCTAGTCAGTTGCTGGTGCACCGCTACGTCACATGCAAATGGAATGACTGCATCGATCATACGCTAGCTTCCTTCGTAGCCGGACAAAAATACTACATTTTCTAATAATTTGTTTTTTTAGAGAATCTGCTATCAAACATAGCCTTCCTAGCAGAGTGAAGATTTTATGCACCCGAGCTCCAATGCTCCTTCCACTTAAAAAAAATAAAAAAAATCATATTTCTGAGTTTCAAAAAATTCTGAAAAAAATCCGGTTATACCTAATGATATAACACAAACATGCAAAATATTAATGTCAAATACGTTGTATTTTAAACTATATAAAAATGACAAAAGTATCTGAAATTGATATTTTGCACGTTTGTGGAATACACCATTGGCTAGGCCTGTTTTTTTTCAGAATTTTTTGATACTCATAAATATGATTTTTGATTTTTTTTTAAATAGAGGGAGCACTGGAGCTCGGGAGCAAACAACACTTTCGTTCCTAGCACCGCAACACATTTTTTAGAAAACAAACACAAAACACATAGTTGCACGCACAATACACACTAACACGTACGTTTTTTACGCGAAGTACCATTTTTTTGGGGAAATAATCCCGCGCTCCGGTGATCATCTTCGCGCTATCAACCAACGCGAAGTACCATTTTTTTTGGGAAATAATCCCGCGCCTCCCGTATTGACTAACGGGTGTATTTTACTCTTTATAATTTTGGCTAGCAAAATACAGAACCTCCACGAGTTCCAAAAAAAAAAAATTACATCCGCATATGAATGGCAAATACCAAGACTCCAGACAACATAAGGTAGAAAACTTGAAATATAAAAATTTAATTTGTTCCATCATTTTTGAATCCTTATGTACATTTTCTGCTTGAAGAGCACATCCACATCCATAGATAGAGCAAGTCGAGAAAAAACTCATCAAATAAATGAATAATGAACTCAGGATAACTTCTTGAGGACCCTCACTTCTTTGGTGCAAGCTTATTTGCAGCTGACAATAATAGAGGTTTTTTTTTAATATTATTTTTTAACCCGAATTCGAAATATAATACGCTGAATCATTTTATTCCAAAAATATTGCGCCGTCGACAAACTGCTGGCCGAAAAGTATGTTTCGGCAAACTGCCGGCCGAAAGGAGCGTTTCAGCCCTCCGCGGCCAAAACACTGCCCTCCCCAGGGCGCGTGTCAGAGGCCGGCAGTTTTTCGCGTGAACTGTAGGCCGATGCTTGGTGTTTCGGCCAGCAGCTGGCCGAAACGATGTATTTTTTTGCCTGCTCTTCCACCCCGCTCCATTATTTTGTAAAAAATGTCCGGCAAATATTTTCCGCTCAATTTTCCCGGCCTATAAAGCAACCGTGGAACATCTTCCGCCCAATTTTTTCCGGCCTATAAAATACCGTCTACATGTTTGTGTTCCCACCATTTTTCTTCTCGCCATTTTGTTCCCGGTCTTTTTCTTCCCGCCATTTTGTTCCCGCCATTTTGTTTTCCGCGCAACATCGCCCGCCCAATTTTGCCGCCAAAATGTTAATTTCTCCCGCGTAGTTGTCCCGTGCATATTTCTCCCGCGTAGATGGCCCGCCCGTTCTCGTTCCCGCCATTTTCTCATGTCCTCGTTCCCGCCATTTTCTCCCGCCAATATTCCTATTTCCCGCCTATAAAAACCGTTGGTCACTCAGATGGATAAGCAGTCTAGCGAATTCACTCATCGATGTCGGGTTTTCGTCCTTACCGTAGCTTTCTTCCACATCAGTCTGAGCTCCTTCTGGAGTGTGCCGCCGAGTTTAGGGTAGACAATAAATTAGTTCCATGGGAGGAACTCATTAGTAGTGATAGTTTGCTCACTGAGATAGACGCGACATTGGTTAGCAGATCAACTAGGCTCAAACCATATTGGGCTCATAGGACTTCTATTGGTTGGCAGACTTCTATTCCCTCTAAGGACGAAATTATAAATCTCAGCAAGGTTGGTTGTCATGATGCCGTACCTAGCTCCATGTGTATCGTGCAGCAAAGACCACTTCACAGGGGGCTCTTTCTCTATCCACTCTACAAAAATTATTATTCTGTTCCCTTTTTCCTCTTCGTTCCGGGTGGGTCAATTCCAGGAAGGTCACACAAACCTACGGGTTCTTCATCTTCTCCCATCATTGCGGCCACCTGTGTAGCTACAGCTTGTGCCCTGGCAGCTTTCCTCTCCCTCACTTACTTCCTTGTGAATTCATTCAGCCTTTCCCATATAAATTGATACTTCCTCCGCTGGTTCTGACTGCAAAGTCTTTTAAATAGGTTCATCAGACGCTTACTTTTAAACTGTGAGTAAAAATTTGCGCCAAGGTGGTGCATACACCAGCGGCTCTGCAAATCAGTCCATGGCGTTGCTTCATCAATGGAAGGGTGTTGAAGTGACTTAATAGCCTTTAACATACCAGGATGTCTGTCATGAAGAATGCAAACATTGGGCCGATCCTGCACAATAACTATTTTTATTTGCCTGAAGAACCATAACCAACTCTCATAATTCTCACCCTCAACAAAGGCCATAGCAATTGGGATGATCTGATGGTTCCGTCCACACCTATTGCGGTAAGGATCTGCCCCTTGTATTTTCCTGTGAGAAACGTTCCATCCACACACAGCACCGGACGACAATGGCTGAAAGCTTGGATGCAAATAGAGAATGCGAAAAATACCCTATGCAAAACCTTATATCCAGGAGCCGTATCCATATAGCGGTGCTGGACGTCAACATAAGTGCCAGGATTTCTATGCTGCAATGTGCGAACAAGACGGACGACGTTGTCATACGAGTCCAAAAAGGTCCCGAACCTCCCCTCTAAAGCCGTCTGCTTAGCTCTCCAAGCCTTCCCGTATGAAATGTCGTACTTCCATCTAGCCTTTACTGGGTTCTGGATATTTTTGGCTGGAAAATCTTTCGTCTTCACAATCTCACTGAATAAGAGACGCGCAATGAGAGTGGAAGTTAGATTTGGATGCTCTTTCAATATGTTCTCTCTGATACATGTGTGAGCCACGACATCCGAGACGACCCAATTCACGTCATACTTCGGAACGTGTCCATGCACCCTTCCAGGACAGCCAATTTCAACACAACTCAGTGTCAGATATTTCGGACACGACACATCAGTTCGGTAAATCTTTTGTGTGGACATTGTCCACCGTGTCACGGCGTCCCTTAGCTGCTGCTTCGAGGTATACTGAGCACCTACTTCAATATTATTCATGTGATACTCCCAGGCCGATTCCTGCCCAGTATTCACAGTCATGACGGTCGACATGTCCTCATTCCAGGAATTAGGAATAGGCACATCCTCATCATTATCTTCGTCATCTTCTGCATTATCTTCTTCGTCAGAATTAAGATCTGCCATCAACCCATCCTCGTCTTCGTTCTCCATCTCTTGCTGCATACTTCCTACGCCCGCCTCCTCATCCTGATCCCAATGCTCATCCCCGTCAGCCTCACCACTTTCAGGACCCTCACCGCTTTCGAGAGCTCCTGCCGATTAATCACTCTCTACACTTTGAGACATAAATTCAGACGGATCAACAGGTTCTGACCCAGTTGCCTGGCTATTTTGTCCAGCTTCATAACCAACGCCACCTTCTGCCAAATTGTTCTGCTTAGGCACAAACAACACGAGGACGATAGGTTTCGTACCTTGGCGTTTGCATGATGCTAGCCAATTCACCCAGGCCTGTGTCCGATCTAGCGGTATCAACTCCCAACAAATATTTGTATGAGATTTTGACCATAATGACTGAATCCTAACAGTCCATAAATTAGGATCAAAGCCAAAATTTATCATCAAATAGTGCTGAACCGCGCTTATTCTCGCTTTATCAGGCTCAGTCAACGGAATCTCCACATTTGCAAATTCACTCAGATCAACCCCGGACTCATTTGTGCGGACAGTACCATAACCATAGTAAACGACAATACTAACCACTTCGGACATGTCTCCTCACCTAAACAAATATATTGTATCATCAAATACTATATAACAAAAAATTCTTAACAGGATCTCCACCTACAAAATTACATCCACCTAAAATAAATCTAATCTCACAACCTATGTAAACAAAATTATACACCTATAACTAATATCTTAATATATATACCACCTAAAATAAATCTAATCTCACAACCTATGTAAACAAAATTATGCACCTATAACTAATATCTTAAAATCTATACCACCTTAAATAAATCTAATCTCACAATTTATCTAAACAAAATTATACACCGAACTTAAAATAGCTACAAGATTTGGGTTTACCCTTGATGCGTGCAAAATCAGTCGTTCCTTCAGTCAAACTTCAACGTAGCATCAGCACCACCGCTGCACCGCTCCTGATACTCCACCAACAGCTCCACATCCCTCCATTGTTGCCCACCATTGCTCCACCACCGAAACTAAAACTAGCTCCAAAAACTATCCCATGAACAGATCCGGGATGCCCTTGGTCTCTAGTTTTGATTTGTGGAATAAAACGTATACTTTGCTAGCTATTTTTAGAGATCAATCGAGGGTTTGAAGGAGCTTTTTTCGGAAGAGAGAGGAAAGGGAAAGAGCCAGGAAGGAGAAGAGAAGGAGAAGAGAGGAGGAAGAAGGGGGGTCGCGGGCCTGAGCCACTTTCGGCTTCCAGTGCGCCGAAACGAACGTTTCGGCCGGCCGCCGAACGAAAGGGTGGGGCCCGCCTGCGGCCCGCGCAGAGCGCATGCAGCTCGTCCTGCCGCTCGACGACAGCAGCCTTTCGGCCATCAGCGGGCCGAAACTTTGCTTTCGGCCGGCCCCGCGCCGACGGTGCAACACTTCTGCAATTTTTTCGTTCCGCGCAATATATTTCGAATTCAGGTTAAAAAAATAATATAAAAAAACTCGACAATAATACACATCAAGAAGATCAAAGCTATACAACAAAGATCTGCCATTCAAATTGTTTTTTCATCCCTTTTGCCCTTATTGCTACAGAGTATCACGGTATAAATTGGTAGGGAAAGGAAGTACAACGACTGCGATGGGGATATATTGCCAATACTCACCTTCCAAGCTTGTCATCTCCTTCAAATTGTTGACATCTTTGTCCATCTAGGGCTGAAACAAATGAAATGCATATCCATATAAAGAAGAAATCTCAATCAAATGCCTCTTTGAAGTAAATTAAAATATTATTGATGAATTACGGAAAATGTGAATTTGGTAGATTGTACTTTAAGCTCAACTTTTGAGTACATTCGTTGGATATGACTCAATCAGTAGTACTGAAATCATCATTTGCACATGTCCAATTCCTAAGATCTCTCTGGGACAATTTCCATTCTATAGAAAGATAACTACTAATATGGGTTTAGGATTTTACCAAGGAACCATGCAAACTTGTACTTTGGAGAGGAACTGTAATTCCAGCAAATGAGGCGCATGTTATCCGCATCGGTGTGGGCATACATCACCTCCCACTATCATCCGAGCGAATAAGAGTCATCTGAGTTTGCATAGCCGCCTACGGAGAAGACACATGCTCAAATGACTGTACGAAGTGGAGAGCACCAAGACAAGGAAGTTGCCTTCTCTCCTTTTTAGAACCAGTGCATACTATGTTAAACTAAATGCACAATTAAATATGTCACATTTTGAATAATTCGACGTGCATGTAGATATTAAGGTATGAGCACTGGAGCAACATCAACTATATTTTATGAATACAGAGACGCGTTTGGAGTGTCATCAGAACTTCTGTTTCATCCTTCTCCAATCTCCATATTGCCTCCTAACTTGCAGTTTGTTCAACGATGATCATAATTAAAGAATCCTCCTAAGCTGCAGTTGTTTCATATGAAAAAAATCAAACTAACTCGATTTCATGTCACTATTCTCCTGAGAATGAGCTACTGAGATAGTTACAACAATCAATCTATAGTCTGGAAGGATAAAAAGTAGTACATGATAGTTGGTAAGTACCAGCAAAATATAAATCAAAACTAAGACCAAATAGATGCATGGGAATAATTAAGAATCAATCTAATAAATAAGATACTACTATCGAATTGAAAAACAGAGAAACAATACCAGAAGGTAGAAGGCATAATACCGACCGGCTCTCCAAATGCCAACCCCTGTTATGTAGTAAGCTCGGAGAGAAGAAAATATTGGCGAGTAAGAACTGCAAGTGGGACATACACGTTGCCTGAACTTATGAATCTTTGAATGTCCTTGCACTGATATATAATATCCATCAGCGGCCTAATGCTGGTCATAGAAAAAGATAAACCAAATGGAGAGAAACACAGTTAAACAGAGTCACGACTCATGCAACCATCAGCATAGAAATCATTATCCTAGATTGCTTATGCATAGTACAAATTCCAAGGTAATTGTTGATGCCACTAACATAACCACTTAACCAGTTGTTGTCAACGCTAATTGGGAAAAGAAAAATACTTAGTCTTCAAAGAGAATTAATTGACCTAAAGTATCTCCGTACTGACCATCAAATATAGTAAGTTAACCTAGCAAAGATTGTATAGAATAAAAATCTTGCAAGCATTCCACTTAATCTACAAACTTGGACTGTACATCTTTCTTCCATCCAGCATTTAGTGAAGAAATCTAATGGCATGGTGCATGTTTTGAACAAATTGATGATCCAGGTTTACTAATCCTTTCTAATAAGAGAGCAATCTACAAAGGAGAATAATCACCTAAGGAACATGTGTAATCGTCCATTATTAGGCTGGGATGGGTGCTACAGAAATAACAACATGCCAAACTCATCTGAACTATGGTAGTAGTTAGAAAATTCCAAAAAGATTGCGATTTACTTAATTTAGTCAAATCTTCACAGAAAACAATCAGGTGGCCAATAGTCACGCAGAGACTCCGTGCAGAGAGCCAAAACAACCATGACAGGTGTAGCCTCGTCACTATATATGGACCAAAATGTCGTCTGACATTTGTACCAATGTAGAACGTAATTCATCAGCAGGTACTGCAGGCAAGGAGTTTCCATCATGGAAATCAAATACCCACTTACTGCATAAAGGTATACTTTCTTTTATCACTGGACACTTAGAATTTAGAAGTACCCAAGTATTCACATGTTGATAAATCAAACTTATAGATAGTGGTGTAATAGCTGTGACTCGTCATTGTAGCATAATTCCTGTCAAAAAACATACTCACGTGTACTTATGCCGTACGTATAGTGATCGCAAATATTGAACACAAAAAGAGTCAGCGTGCAATACCTTCATCATGCCTCGCGCCACTCTCCGCGGCATCGGACAGAGCATTCTCCCATGTAGCCAGCAGTAGGCGGCGGTCAGATGACAATCTCTGGAGGGATTTTTAATTATGGTTCTACCTGTGGTGACAATGACCCGACATGAGACAAACCATAAACCCATCAATATAATAGGCAGGTTGAATTTTTTATTTCTATGATATCATGGAAGGGTGCTGGAACAATCATAACAAAAATACCATAAACTAATATGTGAAAATGATGATCAAAATTGGTGTTGGGGCCGGACCTAAGCTTCAGATAAAAAATGGAGCCAATATTTCATCCTCTATAGTACGTATTAAATACTCTGCTGATCATATGACAACATAATGCTGTCTAGCTCTCTAGTTTACTAAATAACTTGTTACTACTGTAGGCTAGGAGGGTAAACAGGGAAGACAATGTACATATACAGTGTACTCAATCTTCTATTTTCACGTTAATTAACTATTTGACAGACGGCAAAGAGTACAATACCTCAACTAAATCAAGAATAGAATAATGTTGTTTCCATATGCTAGTCTGTGCCTCACATCACACATCACCCTGATTCCAATTGTGCCCTTAAAATCGCAAGCAATACACCAAGTGCCTTCCCTACAAAAGAATCGTTCGAATGAGTCACATCATATTTTGACAAACAAACAACTGAATCAACATGAAACCATATGAAAATAAAGGCACACGCATGGATAGTTCACTGGTGGACCATGTGCAGGCAGTCCCAAAGGAAAGAGGAGTAGGAGAATTAGAAGATGGGAAGTGAAGAGAAAATGTGGCGGGGATTGATTCTTCAATGTCTGCTTGAAGAGGCCCAGAAGAAAGAAGGTTTGGTGCCGGCGTTTGTGGTCGCCAAAGAGGGAGGGGAAGGAGCGGAGGCGTGGAATACTCGCTTGAAGCAGCGGCGTGTTGCACGGAGCATCTGAGCGGCACACGGGGAGGTGAATGGTCCGGCAGGACGCCTTAGAGTGGCCGGCGACTTAGGGAGGCGGGGGGCACGGAGGAAGTACGTCCAGCACCGCGCTCCTGCGCCACGGATCCACTTCCAGCGACGCCACCGCTCTTCATTCCGGCGACGCCGCCACCGAGCCTCACTCCCACCTTGGGGCGTCGTGTCCGTCCTCCATCCGCGGCCCCCGCCGTGACCCGAGCCACGGGAGGGCAACACGCAGTCCCGGAGGCGTCGTGTCTGTCCTCACCGGACGGCCCTGCCCTGAGCCACGGGACATCACCATGCAGTCCAGGAAGCCTCCCTGTCCAGATCCTGCAGGGGAGGAGCCGAGCTCTCCGGCCGGTGCGCAGTTCGAGAGGCTGAGCTCTACTGCTGGTCCTCCTTCATCGCCCGGCGAGCCTCCTCCTATGCGCGCAGCAGCTCTGTCTGGATTGGGGAGGGTGGTGTGGTGGCCGGTGGGGCTCGGCGACGGCGTCGATCTAGGGGAGGAGTTGGTTTCGCCATTAGTGTCGGTTGGAGATAAGGCTGGAGCTAGAGTAAGTTTCCCGATTTTGGAGGGGTGAAAGTAAAAAAAAGCATCGTCAGATGGCCTCGGCGCTCTCGCCGTTAGCCGGGCTTCAATCTTTAGTTAATGCTGAAAGCAGGTTGTAGCCTCTTGCCTCCACTTTTTGTTCGATGTCACACTTCTTTCAATCTCGTCCATGGGAGATGGTGGGACACTAAATGTAACCTGATCCAATCGACGATGTAGCCATTTCGCATCTCCACATTCATGTCATATGTCTTAAGTGTCCTCCACCACCGCCCTATCGTCCGGCTCACGGAATACCTCGCAGCCAAACGGGTCTCCGTGCTCAGCCATTACCCCCGCCATCTTTCGTTGTCCTAGTATGCACGCATCTCATCACTCGTTCGGAGACGAGACGTAACAATAACTAGATCATCATCTACCTCTGCGAGTGAATTTAGTGTCGTACTTTCATCCACCTTCGTGAGACCAGAGATCTGCAACCTTCTCATGATCACCCCCTTGGACATGTGACGAAAAGGAGGCAGAACGACAGAGCGCTCTAGTCCACTGCATCAAGTTGAGGAGCGGCCACCATGAAGATCCCTGGCACCCCCTTCATTGGCAACCACATGACTTCGACTAGATGCGGCCCGAGAGGAGGATAAAGTATGAGATGAAAGGGGGAGGTGGCGGCTCCCCCCCCCCCCCGATGATATTATGGGGCAACATATGCAAAAAGTAGATATGGAATAGATATAGGATATTCATAGCATTATCTTCTTTATTTTTATATCTCTGATTATAATATATGTAAAATTGTGTATACATGTCAGTTAATATATGGTAGGTATGTCCGGCATATTAGAATGGGAGTCCACAAGTCTTTGCCTGGGAAAGGAGGAATCCCTCTAAGGGGTACTCAGATACTTTCTCTAGGTTTTTCCCCTTCACTCTCGCGGAAGATATTTTGAGGCAATACTTTGTGGGTGCAGATACTCATGATTCTGTCTGTTCTTTCGCCATTTCCAGTTCAAGCCTTTGAGGAGCTTCAACAACTCAACACTCTCATTTTTACATGTAGCTCGATCCTTCCATGCAAGATAAACACTCTTTTCTGCAGGGTAGTCGAAAACATAGTTCATCTTAAATTAATCTTTAAGGTGCAACAAGACATATATATTGGGGAACGAGCTACGCAAAACAAAAAATTCTGCAAGCAAGTTCATCCCCAGGATAACTATTGAGGTGCAAGCACGGAATGTAGCCAATGTTGATTTATGCAGTTAGGTTATACCGTCCAACCACGACAATATATCCCCGCATAGCTCCCACGATCAAGTGTCAAAGTAGATGAACACTTCTCAGGGATCCACATGTTCCGGAAGTAGCGCCACCGTGCACGTCGTGATTCTCCAGTACAAGATGTCATAGGGAATCAACTTGATGTAGATCCTAAAGCTCTGGGCTAGCTCATCCTCTAGATTAGATCTAAATGAAGTACACGATCCGGGTACAAGTGCTGGTGGAAACTATATATTTAACCAGAAAATATATTTAACATGGATGCATATGTGTACAAGTGCTGGTGGAAACTAACCGGATGCCAACAGTAATGGGTAAGTGTTGTGTAATTTCCCTTTGCTTTTCCTTCTCTCGAGCGAAATAATTCAAACGATCTAAATAATATGGATGACAAAAAACAAAAGAATATTGATCACTATTTATTATGCAGATGAATGTATTAAATTACTTGTCAATCGGCTTAGTTATATTATCCAAATCAACATCCTTATTCATATAAGAATCAAGATAATGGACACTGCCATCTGGTTGAGATACTGATAAGAATCCAGCGAAACCTTCAAGCTGAACTAATTATTTGGGTTACAGTAATCAAATTTGTAAAGAAGATGCGGCACTAGCTTACACTTATTAAGAGGCCAAAGGATCCTGACAAGCTTTTCGCCCCCATCATCAATGGTCTATTGTGAAGCAACCTGGGGGTCGACAAAGCCTAGTACCTACATATGTATAAACAAACATATATGAACAAATGTATAGATAACTGCTAGTACCATAGCTATTGACGCATATTGTTAAATACACAAAATGAACAAGATCTCACTATGCTGACATCCAAGGCTTTCAAGTTCAGCATTAGAAACAAAACAAGTCATCCCAATTGACTGGAAACGTGCACACTTTGTCATGGTGGAAGATTTCAGGTTTGACACTAACCATTATTCCCGATACTCGCTCGCTCTCCGGCTTTTTGAAATTATCCATGTAAAACTTCTCCAACGTTTCACAAGCAACACCAAGCTCTACGGAAACATTCATAACATTGTCTATAAGTTTTCCCCGGGCTTGTACGTCGGGAATATCGGGGTCATCGGCAGAGCACCCAAATCAAACAATTTTTGCAGCTACTCGGTGCTCATCTCACTGGGATCAATCGCCTTTTTTGCTTAACTTTTTTGGCGTTGCCCTTCAAAGCAACGGCGGTACGAGCTTTGGTTTTCACAACAACTGCCGATGTCTTTGCTTTCTTGGGCGGTGTATTTGAGCTTGTGATCTTAATAGTTGGAGTCGATGCCTCGGGCACACTAGCTTGTACAACAGCTGGTAGTGTCATGGGCAGCGCATTTGACTTAGGCACACTATCGGTTCGGTTTCTTTAGCCTTGGGCACACTAGCTTGTATAGCAGGTGTAGTGTCCGCCTTGGGTACGCTACACTTCCAATTGACATAAAATATTCGCAGGCTTCAACAAATATTTAAAATTCTATATATTTAAGATTCACTTAAAAGATGGGCAATCAAATATGACCTTTGCTAAAAATAGGACATATGGAGTGCCCGAAATTTGCCAGAACGAAAGTTAATCGACACTCCGGCAAAACAAAGAAACCATTCCCTTAAAGCATACAAAGAACCATCGAAACAAACACAGAACATCATGATAGTTCCATTTAATTTTGCATTTCGGAGAAACAAATTCAAATAAACATTTCAACAAACACCTTATGATCACAGATAAGATGACGGCTGGGCGAGTACCTGGAGAATGAGGGCGATGACGGCAGAGGGAGGAGGAGGGCGACGACGCGTGGTAGGGGCTCGGGAGGAGGAGGCCGGGGTGGTAGCGGCTCGCGAGGAGGAGGAGGAGGGTGACGACGTGGCACATCTCGGGAGGAGGAGGCCGGGCGGTGGCGGCGGTTCGGGAGGAGGAGGGCGACGACGACAGGGGATCGGGAGGAGGGCGAAGGCAGCGGCTCAGGTTTGGGGATTGAAAATTGTGTCTGTGCTGGACTCTCGATTTGGCGATTTAAGGTAAGTACTGGCAGCGTGTAGGTTGGTGTGGCCATGCTGCCAGTAAGTCTAGCAACATGGGGATGATGGTCAGTGTTGCCAGTAAGTTACTAGCAGTGTGGCCGTCTGCACCCGCGCTTCCAGTAAGTTCTTTACTTTCTTTTTAACTTTCTATAATTAAGCTTAGCTTTCCTTAGTTCTCCTTAGTTTCAAAATAAATTTCAAAATAATTTTGGGTCAATTATTTATGTGCCCCACTTCCTATAGTTCTCCTCAGCTTTTTCCCATTACCTTAGCTTTCCTTGCATTTGCCCCACTTTGCTCTTTCGAGGCTCACAGATGGCCAAACGAGGCGTCTCCGTATGGTCAACCTCGTTCACCGCTAGTGCACTAAAGTATGTCACGTGAGGGACCAGTGGAGGAGTACATGCACCCGTGCGCGTCCTTTCTACTCGCCTTCCCCACTTAAAGCTTACAGGTGGGACCAGTGAAGGAGTGCATGTAGCTGTGCATGGCCATGCTACTCGTTGTCCCCAAATTGTGTGCCTTCAGTTGCGCTGCTCTGGCCGGCAAAAGGCTACATCGATGCCTACGCTGCTGATACGTGTCAAACATATCTATAATTTTGGATTGTTCCATGCTACTTTGATACCATTGCTACATGTTTCTACTATATTTGTATATCATTCCCGGACTAACCTTTTAATAAGATGCCAAGCTAGTGCCATTTCCTATTTTCTGTTGTTCTTTGTATTTCAGAAAAGCTGTTAAAGAAATATTCACAGAAGTGGACGGTATTTTACGATTTTTTTAATCAGAGGAAAGAAGACATGAGTCGAAAGGGGAACATGAGGGGAGCTCCTAGGGGCCTACGCAGGCGCCAAGCGCGGGCCAGAGCCGGGTCGCGCCCCCTGGCCGCTTGATCGCCTCCTTCACCGCCTTACGACGGGTCTTCGCCTATAAAATCACTCATGACCTAATAAAATGCTCGAACGCCGGAGGATTTTTCCAAAAACATTACAGTGCGCGCCGCCGCCATCCGAAACCCTAATTTGGGGTTTCTAGGGTCCTGTTCTGGCACCCTGCCGGGACGGGGATCCACCTCCGAAGCCATCTTCAACAACCGTGCTGCCTCCATGACGATGTGTGAGTAGTCCCCCCATAGACTACGGGTTCATAGCAATAGCTTGTTGGTACTCTCTCTCTTGACGTTCAATACTATGTTCTCATGAGCTACACTACATACATGATTGAGATCTATCTGATATAATCGGTGTTGTATTTGTTGTGATTCGATGAATGGTTACATTATGATCAGTCACTTATGTTTGTGAGTTGTTGTTGCTATAATTTTATTATGCTCAATGCATGTCACTAGTGCACGAGTGCCATGATTTCAGTTCTGAACTCTTTATGTTTGCATAAATATAATTGTTTTTTTAGATCGTATCTACAAGTTGTATGACCTGTTACTTGTCCGGGACCGGCGACCCCAAAGGTGACATATATATTGGGATATCATCGGGGATGGATTGTAACTTGAGGATTATATGTGTTCATTGTGTGGTAGTGCTTTGGTCCGGTGCTTTGTAGAATGAGTACCTTAATTACCATAAGTACCTTTATTGGCCCCGCTAAAAACGGGATGGTACGACAAATGATGTTGTACGAATTCTTATTGCAAGTGGATACAACTATATTCGGAACACATTCCTACGTATGATTTATAGACTAGGATGCTCTGTCATAAGCTAGTTCAATTCTGTCAATTGCCCAACTATAGTTTATTCACCCAACATTTGTTATTTTGTTTGTACATATACCTCTGGTGAACGTATGAACCCTGGTCCATCTTTTAGTATTCTTAGTTTTGTTTTTGCTCACTATTGCTCTCGTTACTATTACTCTGTTACTACTGTTGTCACCAATTTTCTGCTACTATCATACCACCGTTGCTACTAATAAATGATGTCAAGCAAGATCACTTTCAGGTGTGATTTGAATTGACAACTCAACTGCTAAGGCTTATACATATCAATAAATTTGAGTTAAAATACTTCCCTCGAAGACTATCGGATCCCCTACACTTCTGAATCATCAAGACTATTTTCTAGCACCGTTGCTGAGGAGCATAGATTTATTTGTAAGTTCACCACGGAGTTATCTTGTTTGCTGAAATTTATTATCCATCATGGGAAAAACAAAAAAGTCGAGGAGAGGTACTGTTGTAGACACTACTATTGCTACTTCTGTTGGTTCTGCTTTTGCTTATGATAAATATGATGATCTTCCTGTTACACCTGTTAGAACTACTGTTTTCCCTTATTTAGGAAAATATAATAATGATTATCCACAAGATAGTTACATTGAGGTTGATGATGAGTTTATTAGAGAATAATTGGATTATGATGTCTCTCAAGATCCTGATGCATCAATTTTTTACTTGAGAAGCATGCTATGAAAAACAAGTTTGTTCCTGGTCCTGAATTTGCTACCTCTCCTATATGCATTAAAGATGTTCATTATGATTTTTTTTGTTGATCTTTCACTTATATCTATGGTTGAAGCTGATCCTTTTTGTGGTAAAGAAAATGATGATGCTATTGGACACATAAATAAACTTGTTGAATTGAGTGCCTTGTTTTCTAATGTAGAGAATATACGACATTATTACGCAGTGAAATTGTTTACCTTCCCATTAAAAAAAGGTTCTGAAACTTGGTTTACTAATTTTGCTTATGGATGTATTAAGAGCCCTCGAGATTTAATTTATTTCTTCTGTGAAAAATATTTTTCTGCTCATATGCAACATGCTACACTACAAGAAATGTGTTATCATACTGAGAGTGACCCTGGAAATTTTGGCCATAGATCTATGACCATTTTGAACCAATTGGTCGCAAGCTATTTGGGATGGTCCAAAGCCGAGAACATAACAACCATTTTAGTTAGAAAGGTCGTTGTTTCCTTACAGGAAAGGTCATAATGCAGACAGTTGTGGTCTAACACCTTATTTTATATCGATTACGACCAATTTAATGGTCACACTCACAAATTTGTGATGCCTTGAAATGACGTAGCATCCATCTCAACAATTTCGCCTATGTGTCACGTCCATGTGTCAATTTTCGCATGCGTGTCATGTCCATGTGTCAATTTAAACCTATCAATGACAAGTGGGACCCACACATTGACTTGTTCACCATGAAGTTCAACCACACCGCTATCCAATGACACGTGGGCCCAGCATGTTGACATGCGGGACCCACCATCGAACTGACACGTGAGCCCTACCAACAATGATACATGGTACCCACCACACCGCTATCCAATGAAACGTGGGCCCACCAAGCTGACATGTGGGACCAATGACCGAACTGACACATGGGGCCCACCAACAATGACACGCGGGACACACCATAGACATGAAATGTGGACCCACCAAGCTGACATGTGATACATATCAAACATATCTATAATTTTTAATTGTTCCATTCTTGTTTTATACCATTGCTACATGTTTTTACTATGGTTTCATAGCATTTTCTAGACTAACATATTAACAAGATGCCCAGTGCTAGTTTCCGTCTGTTTTGTATGTGATTTGTAGAAAATACCCGAAAATAAAAGTGCTCAGAAAAATCTGAAAAAACTACAGAAAATCAGAAATAATTAAAAACTCCGGGAGCCAGAAGGGCAGGTCCAGGAGACGTCCAGAAGGGCCTGATACGTCTCCGACGTATCTATAATTTTTGAGTGATCCATGCTAGTTTTGTGATATTGTCACATGTTTTTACTGTCATTTATATAATTTTTTAGCATTTTGTCGGACTAACCTATTGACAAGATGCCCAGTGCTAGTTCCCTGTTTTTGCTGTCTTTTTGTTTCAGAAATTCACTTCTGGAAATATTCTCGGAACGCGATGAAAATTTTTGTGGAATTTTTATACGCCAAGACCAAGTACCAGACCGAAGGGGAGCCGGAGGGGAGGCCCAGGGGGCAGAGGCGCCCCCTGCCGCGGCCTAGGGGCCACCCGCGGGTGGGTCCCGCCCCTGCCCGTGGGGCCTCACCTCGTGGCCCTCCGACGCCTATAAATTGCTATTAACCCTAAAAATTCCGGGGCGGACATTATTTTCCAGAAACTCGACCCGACGCGCCGTCAACTCGAACCCTAGTTCGGGGTCCCATCTGAAGCTGATCCCTGGCACTCTGTCGGAGGGGAGATCGATCCCGGAGGGCTCTTCATCGCCATGCTTTCCTCTGGAATGAAGTGTGAGTAGTCGCACCTTGGACTACGGGTCCATGGCAGTAGCTAGATGGTAGTCTCTCACCTTTGTGCTTCATGTCTTATAATCTTGTGAGCTGCCTAACATGATCAAGATCGACTATTGTAATGATGTATGATGTGTTTGCTGGGATCCGATGGATTATGAAGTTATGTTCAGATTGTGCATGACTCTTATATGTGTTATTTATGTTCTTGCATGCTCTCCGATGTGCGTAGTTACTTTGGCCAAGTGATTGTGTGTATCTCCAAGAGAGGGTAGTTATGCTAGATAGTGGATTCATGCCCCCTTTTGTTCCTGGGCACGAGTGACAGAAGTGTCTAAGGGCGAGGGTGTGCTGTTGCTACTAAGGGTAAAACAGCGGCGCTAATGTCTCATTTGATATTAGTGTTGCTTACATTATGCGCATTACTTAATGCATATGTCTGTTGCTTGCAACTTAATACCGTTGGGTGACAGGCTGGATAGCGATCCTACGGTGGACTTATTAGACAAAGACGCAGTTGGACTCAACGGTCTTTGTTCCTTGTTGTGATGCCTCCATAAATATTATCATGTTCTTTTTGTCATAGCTAAATTGGGTTTGTGTCGTGATCTTGTCAATTTCCTAGCTGTAATTCGTTCACCCATCACATGCATATTTTATTTACTTGAGAGACTCCGCTAGTGAACCCATGGCCCCCGGTCCATCTTTTTACATTGTTTACAACCTCGTTTACTTGATTTTAATCATCATTACTCCTCTGGTCACTTTTTCATTTATTCCATTTCATCGTACAATTAACCGCTTTGTGTTTTGCGAGACCGGAGAGATTGACAACCTCTCCGCCGTTGGGGGCAAAGTATTTTGGTTGAGTGTGTGCAGGTCCGCGTCTGTTGAAGGTCAAGCACCAGAGATCTTCAACATTCACCTCGTTGTTGATTTCAAAATCCTACTGGTTCGATAAACCTCGGTTCAATTAATTGAGGGAAAACTGCTGCTTACTACATCACCGCCTTAAGCTGGGGGCACCACCCAACCATTAATCAACGAAGCAGCCTTTTTCTGGCGCCGTCGCCAGGGACTCTGGAGCTGCAGCAAGGGGAGTCTCATACTCTCAATCTCTTTACTTTGTTTTTTTCTTGCTTGCTTTGTTTCTCGTTTAGTTTATTTTCCCGTTTCAAAATTTTAAAACCCAAAAAAATTAGTGTAGTCTTTATTCCTGTCTTGTTATTTTATCTTATCATTATGTCTTCTACTGAAAACACTAAGTTGTGTGACTTTACTAGCACTAATAACAATGATTTTATATGCTCTCCAATTGCCCCACCCGCTTCTAAAGCGGAATCTTATGAAATTAAACCTGCTTTGCTAAATCTTGTTATGAAAGAGCAATTTTCTGGTGCTAGTACTGATGATGCTGCCTCTCATTTAAATAACTTTGTTGAGTTATGTGATATGCAAAAATATAAAGAGGTGGAAAGTGACATCATAAAACTGAAGCTTTTTCCTTTCTCTTTGAGAGAGAGAGCAAAAGAATGGTTATTGTCTTTGCCTAAAAATAGCATTGATTCTTGGATTAAATGCAAAGATGCTTTTATTGGAAAATATTATCCACCTGCTAAAATCATACAACTAAGGAGTAACATTATGAACTTTAGACAATTTGATAATGAACATGTTGCTCAAGCTTGGGAGAGAATGAAATCTATGGTTAAGAATTGTCCCACGCATGGATTAACTATGTGGATGGTTATCCAAACTTTTTATGCAGGTTTGAATTTTTCTTCAAGAAACCTTTTGGACTCGGCCGCGGGAGGCACCTTCATGTCCACAACATTAGGTGCAGCAACTAAACTCTTGGATGAGATGATGACAAATTATTCACAATGACACACTGAACGAGCTCCAAGTGGTAAGAAGGTAAATTCTGTCGAGGAAATTTCCTCTTTGAGTGATAAGGTTGATATGATCATGTCTATGCTTGCTACCAATCAGTCCAATATTGATCCTAATAATGTTCCTCTTGCTTCATTAATTGCCCAAGAAAAGGATCAAGTTGATGTTAATTTTCTTAATAGAAACAACTTCAACAATAATGCTTATCGAAATAATTTTGGTAGTAACAACTATAAGCCTTATCCTCCCAATAATGACAACTCTTATGGCAATTCCTATGGTAGTTCTTTTAATCGTAATAAGAATGTGTCCTCTGATCTTGAGAATGTTTTAAAATAATTTATCACTTTGCAAAAGGCTTTTAACAAAACTGTTGAAGAGAAATTGGAAAAACTGGATAGTTTAGTCTCTAAAGTAGACGTTCTTGCTCATGATATTGAGATTTTGAAAATTAGGACCACTCCAAATCAAGATAAACATACTGAAACTTTAAATGCTATCTCTATTCAAATTAATGAAAATGAAAGGATGATGGCTCTCTTGAAAGCTAGGTGGGCTAGAGAGGCTGAAGAAGCTAGAATTGCTGAAATGAATAGGAAAAGTGTTAAAGTTTATACTATCCAAACCACTAAAGAGGATCCTCCTAGTTTATTTAAAGATGATGAAATTGATTTTGATAATTGCAATCTTACTGAAGTCATTAAGTTCCTACAAAAACTTGCTAAGACACCGGACGCTAGTAAAATAAATCTTGCCTTTACCAAACACATTACCGATGCTCTTATCAAGGCCAGGGAAGAAAAACTAAAACTTGAAACCTCTATCCCTAGGAAGTTAGAAGATGGTTGGGAACCCACTATTAAGATGAAAATAAATGACTTTGATTGCAATGCTTTATGTGATCTTGGTGCAAGTGTTTCTGTTATGCCTAAAAGTTTCTATAATATGCTTGATTTAAATCCTTTGGAAGAATGTTATTTAAATGTTCATCTTGCTGATTCTTTTAAAAAGAAACCTTTGGGTAGTGTTGATGATGTCCTTGTTGTTTTTAATGACAATTATTTTCCCGTTGATTTTATTTTTATGGATACTGAGTGCAATGCTTCTTGTCCTATTATTTTGGGAAGACCGTTTTTGAGAACCGTTGGTGCTATTATTGATATGAAAGAGGGAAATATAAAGTTTCAATTCCCCCTTAGAAAATGGATGGAACACTTCCCTAGAAAGAGAAAGAAGCTTCCTTTTGAATTAATCATAAGGTCAAGCTATGCTCTTGATGTTGCAAAGGCCTCCGAAAAAACTTGATATTTGGCATTGTGCCTAGCTAAAAGGCGTTAAAGAAAAGCGCTTGTTGGGAGGCAACCCATCTTTTATTTTCAGTTTGCCTTTTTGCTTTTCTTGAGTCATGAAGTTATTACCTTTGTATCAACTTCATTGTATATTTTTCTTTTGTTTTGTTGTGCCAAGTTTAGCCTCTAATGCATTGAAAGTGCGAGGTATTGAGTTGCTGTCCAAAAACAGATTATGTGCGACTGTTTCACAAAAATCCTAAAATTGCCAGAATTTTATATTTTTCTGATAATTTTTTAAAGCAAGCCTGATGCTTTTATCTATCTTTCGTTAGTTTTGAGTTTTCTGATTTGAGTTGCAGAAGTGCTTCGAAAAATTCGATCTTTACAGACTGTTCAGATTTTGACAGATTCTGCTTCTATTTTGCATTTGTCTCTTTACCATCGTCATATGTGATACTCTAGGGGTAGAGTACCACATTGAGGCTTAGTAATCTGTAGCTAATGTCTAATGGAGTTGGTTTGCAATTTTTCCTAAGTTGAACACATGTGCGTTTTTTATTTATGAGCACTAACCCTCTAATCAGATTATGAGAAGTTTTGTGTGAAGGGAGTTTTTAAGTTCCAAAGGAGAGGAATATGAAGAAATCGATAATGGATCAGAGCTCAAGTTTGGGGATGCCCCCATGGCACCCCCTCTGAATATCAAGAATTATCAAGAGTCAAAGCTTGGGGATGCCCAAGGCATCCCCTCATCTTCATCGACTATCATAAGGTCGTCTTCTTTGAACTTCGTTTTTATCACTTTACATATTATGTGCTATGCTTGGAGCATCTTTTTACTTTCAGTTTGTTTGTTTGCTGGTCATATATTTGATTGGATCCTAGCCTTATTTGTGTGGGAGAGAGACACGCTCCGCTTTTTCGTTTGAATACTCCTTTGCTTCGCTTATATCTTGTTGAGTATTCTTAGCTACTGTCTGTTTTCTAGTAAGCTCTCGCTTTTAGCTTTTATCTTGTTTAGAGCTGCTAGTGTTTTGTTAAACTCTCTTGTTCTTCACTTATACTTGTTAGAGAGTTGTTGTTGAAAAATTGCTTGAATTGTCAATGCGACAAAATGCTGTTTGTGTGATGATAGAATAAGATGAAAAGACTGCATAGTTTTGTAGATCATGGTGTGGATACTTGATGCTTATCAATTGTTTTGAGATGTTAAGTTGAATGCTTAAACTTGCTGGTTATTTGAGTGGAATTGATTAGTAAAGAAATATGGTTGAGAGCTTGAAATCGTGTGGTGTTTTGTAGTTGTTAATTCATAGTGCTAATCTTTCCATCAAAAGAATTGTTTGGTCAACAAGGGAGACAGTGTAGAGTTTTTATGCTTATGACTGGTAAATGTCTTACGTTGTTCTGTTACCGGTTATTGCTAGATGTTTGCTTCAAATACCTTCTTTGCTAAGCCAAAAAATTCGTACTGAGTGTATGGTTCACTCGTGCATCCAATCCTCAAAGCCAAACTTTCTCGCCAACTGTGTCCACCATATCTACCTATGCATGGTATTTCCTACCATTCCAAGTAAATTTGTCATGTGCTATCTTTAAAAATTCAAATAGTTCCTTTTTGTGCCTCTGTTTTTAAGCTCGTGAGGGAGCAGTAGAGAGCTAGTTAAACTTCTGATGAGCAAGGTCATTTCCCCCCTTTCACCCGGTGTTGATGGATTACGTCTTCACTTGAATCAACCCGAGAGCAGCTTAAGCAAAAATATAAATACAACTCACAAATTCTCCTCCGCGCAATGCAAAACTGAGAAATCAGCCCAAACATTGGACAGTGGTGAAACCAAGGAGAAAGAGGAGCGTACTCGCTCTTCTAATAACCAGCTGCTCTCACATGTCTAAAAACCTTGGTTGTCATGAGGGGCTAGTTAATTTCTCTATTGTGAAGTCGTTGACGAAAACATGCATGGCTCAAAATCATTTTACTTCTTTTTCATAAAGACAAAAAGCTCTAGCACATGACTAATCCCTGCTTCCCTCTGCGAAGGGACTTTCTTTTACTTTTAATGTTGAGTCAGTTTTCCTCTTCCTTCTATCTCCACAAAAGCAAACATCTAGTATTGACCCTGGGTATCGTTGAGCATATTGCATTGCTAAGATTAAGCATGAATCTTTATATTGACATTATCTATAAGATAAACCGTTGGAAGATGAAGCTTTTTGCTAATTCTTACATCTTCCTTTGTGTTGATTCTCAAACACTTTTGCTATGGAATTATTATCCTTGTGAATTAGACAAATATGTTGATCACATTGTTTTCATGTTTTTGACATACTATTTATGAAAGGTTTTGCTTGAATGATTCAACTTGTTTATTCATTGCTTTCTTGCTATCAATTATAGACAATTGTTCAGTATCTCTTCATTCACATCCTTTGATTTGCATTACTATCTTGATCAAGTTTGTGTAATTGTGTTGGTTGCATGTCTCATCAAAAATTATTTGTTATCACTTACCTACTCGAGGACGAGTAGGAGTTAAGCTTGGGGATGCTGATACGTCTCCGACGTATCTATAATTTTTGAGTGATCCATGCTAGTTTTGTGATATTGTCACATGTTTTTACTGTCATTTATATCATTTTTTAGCATTTTTTCGGACTAACCTATTGACAAGATGCCCAGTGCCAGTTCCCTGTTTTTGCTGTCTTTTTGTTTCAGAAATTCACTTCTGGAAATATTCTCGGAACGCGCTGGAAATTTTTGTGGAATTTTTATACGCCAAGACCAAGTACCAGACCGAAGGGGAGCCGGAGGGGAGGCCCAGGGGGCAGAGGCGCCCCCCTGCCGCGGCCTAGGGGCCCGCCCCTGCCCGTGGGGCCTCACCTCGTGGCCCTCTGACGCCTATAAATTGCTATTAACCCTAAAAACGTCGGGGCGGCCATTATTTTCCAGAAACTCGACCCCGACGCGCCGTCAACTCGAACCCTAGTTCGGGGTCCCATCTGAAGCTGATCCCGGCACTCTGTCGGAGGGGAGATCGATCCCGGAGGGCTCTTCATCGCCATGCCTTCCTCCGGGATGAAGTGTGAGTAGTCGCACCTTGGACTACGGGTCCATGGCAGTAGCTAGATGGTAGTCTCTCACCTTTGTGCTTCATGTCTTATGATCTTGTGAGCTGCCTAACATGATCAAGATCGACTATTGTAATGCTGTGTGATGTGTTTGCTGGGATCCGATGGATTATGAAGTTATGTTCAGATTGTGCATGATTCTTATATGTGTTATTTATGTTCTTGCATGCTCTCCGATGTGCGTAGTTACTTTGGCCAAGTGATTGTGTGTATCTCCAAGAGAGGGTAGTTATGCTAGATAGTGGGTTCATGCCCCTTTTGTTCCTGGGCACGAGTGACAGAAACGTCTAAGGGCGAGGGTGTGCTGTTGCTACTAAGGGTAAAACAGCGGCGCTAATGTCTCATTTGATATTAGTGTTGCTTACATTATGCGCTTTACTTAATGCATATGTCTGTTGCTTGCAACTTAATACCGTTGGATGACAGGCTGGATAGCGATCCCACGGTGGACTTATTAGACAAAGACGCAGTTGGACTCAATGGTCTTTGTTCCTTGTCGCGATGCCTCCATAAATATTATCATGTTCTTTTTGTCATAGCTAAATTGGGTTTGTGTCATGATCTTGTCAATTGCCTAGCTGTAATTCGTTCACCCATCACATGCATATTTTATTTACTTGAGAGACTCCGCTAGTGAACCCATGGCCACCGGTCCATCTTTTTACATTGTTTACAACCTCGTTTACTTGCTTTTAATCATCATTACTCCTCTGGTCACTTTTGCATTTATTGCCATTTCATCATACAATTAACCGCTTTGTGTTCTGGGAGACCGGAGAGATTGATAACCTCTCCGCCGTTGGGGGCAAAGTATTTTGGTTGAGTGTGTGCACGTCCGCGTCTGTTGAAGGTCAAGTGCCAGAGATCTTCAACATTCACCTCGTTATTGATTTCAAAGTCCAACTAGTTCGATAAACCTCGGTTCAATTAATTGAGGGAAAACTGCTGCTTACTACATCACCGCCTTAAGCTGGGGGCACCACCCAACCATTAATCAATGAAGCAGGGCCCACGCGGGTGCCAGCCACGGCCCAGAGGGGGGTCGCGGCCTAAATGCAACAGAGCACTGCCTCCAACGCCGACAAGTTTCGGGGGTCAGATTGATCCTGTTCCGGCACCCTGTCGGGACGGGGATCGACCTCCAGAAGCCATCTCCATCAACACCGCTGCTTCCTGAGATGAGGAGGGAGTAGTCCCTCATCTGGGCTGAGGCTTGTACAAGTAGCTATGTGGTTATCTCTCTCTCCTATGATGTGATCTTGATTGTGATCACGAGTTTTGTTAGTATAGTTGAATACATGATGTTTCCCTTTGTGCAATGGATATGATGATGATCAACTGATGTTAGTTAGTACGATTTCTGGCGTCACCTTGTGATCACGGTGCCACGATGATAGTGCGGGTGTCGTGTGTGACTCTATGGATAATAGATTGGAGGGATCTTCATCATGAGTTTGTTCTTTATTGCTGTTGGATTGAATAGATCATGAGGTTTTTGATACTTGTGTTTAGTATAATCTCCATGGTGTGAAAGTGACAGCGGGCAAGCCGTGGATGTATTAGAAAGAGACTATTCAAGATATAGGTTGCGGTGTTTGTTAGTATTATATTTGGATGATGAAAGTGACATGGTTGCATTGTCCTAGATGTGGGATACGAACTTTAAGGTGTGGTTTTGTAGCCCTATGCAATTCTCATCATATTTTATCCACGAAAGAATGATCTCCGAGTAACGTCTACCTTGCATTAGTTTTGTGGGAAATATCATGAGTTTAATTATGTTAATGATGTTGAGAGTAGTCACTAGTGAAAGTATGAAGGCTAGGCCTTGTTTCCAAGCATTGAAACACCGTTTTTAGTCACTTTTGCCACTTGATCGCTTGTTGCCATTTTTATTACAGAATTACAAAACCATCATTTACCATCCATATTACTTGCATTTTACCATATCTTCGCCGAACTAGTGCACCTAGACAACTAACAATTGTATTAGGTGTGTTGGGGACACAAGAGACTTCTTGTATCTTAATTGCAGGGTTGCTTGACAGGGATACATTCAACCTACGCCTCCGTGAGTTCGATAAACCTTGGGTTACTCACTCAAGAGAAATTTGCTGTTGTCCTACAAACCTCTGCGCTTGGAGGCCCAACAAAGTCTACAAGAATAGAAGCGTGTCGTAGACATCAACATGTGGGACCCACCACTGAAATAACACGTGGGCCCCACCAACATGACACGGGGGACCCACCACTGAACTGACACGGGGCCTCACCAACCTGACATGATGAACCCACCACAGGCATGACACATGGGCCCCACCAACCTGACATGCAGGACCCACCACAACCATGGCACGTGGGGCCACCAAACTGACATGCGGGACCCACCACCGAACTGACACTTGGGCCCCCACGACACTCATATTTGTGAATAATACAGTAAAAATGGTGATACACGGAGTCGAACCCGCGACCTCACCTTGCCCCAACCACTAAGCCAGAACAAACTTTTCTAGGGAAACAACAAACTTGGTGATATAGGATCGCACCACATAATATTTATTTAGGTCTGGCCGAGTGGGCTTGGCCTCGAGGGACGAAGCCTCCTCTCTTTTTTCGACAATTTTCTATGTTTTGGCCCATCCAGGATTAAAAGGGCCGGTTCGTTAACTGTTGGGCGGCTCAGCTCGGCCGGTTCTGTCTTTTTTTGTTCTTTCTTTTTATTATTTTCTGTTTTCTTTTATAGCTTTAGATTTTAACTCCAATTTCAAACAAATAAATTTTGAAAAACTTTCATAAATGTGTACTTTTTCATTATAGATATTTGTTACATTTTTAGACAAAATACCCCTAAGGTTATAATTTATTTATGTAGGGTTTTGACGAATTTGAAATAAAACGGTCAAAACGGTAGGCATGACCGTTCTTAGCTAGGTGTTGACATAAATCGGTCAATAAGATCGATACAATTGGTGTATTTCTTATAAAATAGATAATTTTGTATTTTTTTTTTAAGAAATCATGAGCAAACTACGAAGCACATTTTGCTCAAATTTGACTCGCGTCCTAACGAATTGGCACAAGTTTGTCTTTTTGATGAGATGTGTATGGAAACCTTTCAAACATAACCATTTGGTTATTTGTACATAAGATGTGGTATAATGTTTTTTTAATTGGTGTGATCCAATTTTGCAACATATTTGTCGTAGGTGCTTCACAAAAAAACCCATTTATTGCACTTGGAAAAGGAAACATAATTTTTTGGTGTAAGGAAAATGAAAACTTTCTTACGCAACATTGTTCTACATTCCCATTGTGCGCTTGTGTACAATAGGGGCACATTCTAACAAACTATGCCATGAATGTGTCGCCATAACATTCGTCATTTGGTCTGAAAGCCAGAAATCTTCGTAGATGGTAGCTCATTTCCGAGAACACCTTTTCAAGATATTTTCCGTATTCCAAGTTTCTTTTTTTAATCAAAACTATGTCACATATAATGACACATTAAGAAGGATTACCATTTTTCAATTTTTTTGAATTCTTTATGTCGATTTCAAAATGCGGTCAAAATTGACGACACGACCGTTCTTAGCTAGGTGTTAAATCTTCTGAAACTATTTGTTTATCTCTAAGAAAATAGATAGTTTTGTATCTAAATTTATTTTCAAAAAATCATGAGCAAACTACGAAGCACATTTAGGTCAAATTTGACCCGCTTCCTATCGAATTGGCAGAAGTTTGTCTTTTTGATGAGTTGTGTATGGAAACCTTTAAAACATAACCATTTAGTTATTTGTATATAAAATATGGTATAACATTTTTTTAACTGTTGTGGTCCAATTATGCAATATATTTGTGGTAGGTGCTTCACATAAAAACCCATTTTTTCACAAAAAATGAAAACTTTCTTCGTCAAAATTGTTCTACATTCCAATATGCACACTTGTGTACAATACGGACACATTCTGACAAACTTTGCCATGAACGTCACCAAAACATTCGTCATTTGGCCTGAAAGTCATCAATTTTCATACACGGTAGCTAATTTCCGAGAACACTTTTTCAAGATATTTTCCGTATTCCAAGTTTCTTATTCTTCTCAAAAATAGATCACAAATAATGAAGATTGCGAAGGATTACCATTTTTTGATTTTTTTGAATTCTTTGTGCCGATTTCAAAATGCGGTCAAAATTGATGACACGACCGTTCTTTGCTAGGTGTTGAATCTTGCGAAACTATTGGTATATATCTAATAATATAGATAGTTTCCTATCTAAAATTATTTTTTCAAAAAATCATAAGAAAACTATGTCCCACATTTAGCTCAAATTTGACCCGCTTCCTACGGAATTGGCACAAGTTTGTCTTTTGATGAGATGTGTATGGAAACCTTTAAAACATAACCATTTCATTATTTTTACATAAAATGTGGTATAATAATTTTTAAATTTGCGTGGTCCAATTTTGCAACATATTTGTGGTAGGTGCTTTACAATAAAAAACCGATTTATTGCACTCGAAAAATAAAAAACAATTTATTTGTGTAGAGAAAATGAAAACTTTCTTCGGCAACTTTGTTCTACATTCCAATATGCACGCTTGTGCACAATATAGGCACATTCTAACAAACTATGCCATGAATGTCGACTGAACATTTGTTATTTGGGCTGAAAGCCATGAATCTTCGTATACGGTAGTTCATTTCTGAGAACACTTTTCAAGATATTTTCTGTACTCCAAGTTTCTTATATTTTCTCAAAACTAGGTCTCATATAATGACACCTTACGAAGGATTACCATTTTTTTTTGATTTTTTGAATTCTTTATGCCGATTTCAAATGCGGCCAAAATCGACGACACGACCGTTCTTAGCTAGGTGTTGAATCTTGCGAAACTATTGGTTCACCTCGGATAAAATGGATAGTTTTGTATCTAAAAATTATTTATTCAAAATATCATGAGCATACTACGAAGCACATTTAGCACAAATTTGACCCGGTTCCAATCGAATCGGCATAAGTTTGTCTTTTCAATGATATGTGTATCGAAACCATTAAAACATAACCATTTGGTTATTTATACATAACATGCGGAGTAGTATTTTTTTAAAATTGGTGTGGTCCAATTTTGCAACATATTTGTGGTTGGTGCTTCACAAAAAAACCATTCATTACACTCAAAAAAAGAAAAATAATTTTCAGTGTAAAGAAAATAAAAACTTTCTTCGGCAACATTGTTCTACATCCCAAGATGCATGCTTCAACAATACGGACACATTCTAACAAACTATGCAATGAATGTCGCCATAACGTTCATCATTTGGTCTGAAAGCCATGAATTTTCGTACAAGATGGCTCATTTCTGCCCTAAAACTTGCTTATTTTAACCGGAAAGTTTTTTTTCTGCCATAGCTATTGAACTGGGCCGAAACTAGCTCCGGACAGCTCTTAGACCCATTGGACAGCGGCTGGAGCACAGCGAGCCGTCGGCATGTTAGCAAGATCAAAAGCATATATACTTGGAAGGGAAGATCAAAAGCATATATACGTCTGGTAAATGAAATTGACAAATTCAGCCATCAGCCTCCTTGGAAGGGAAGATCAAAAGCATGCTCCACATTTTGAAGCTTTCCAAGTTAGCAAGATCAACATATTAGCAAATGAGCTGGTTCATGAACTACCCAAGGTTGGGCTTTGTATGAGAGTAGGTGATTTGTTGTATGGGTTGACTCCAGCCTGCGCATCTCCTGGGTTTCAAAAACAAGGAATAAACGGTTGTTGATTCTGTTAGAAAATATGGTTCTCCCAATAGCAACTTATCTCATTTAAGATTCATTTATATGATTATTTTGCTTACCAATTCACTTGGTCACCATTTTCAGAGTTGGTGTTACTATCTTCTATCATAGTAAAGAGCATTTGGCATGTACATCAATTCTTTTTTTTTGCCATTGAACAAACAGGCGGGGCAAGGCACGCCCCACCCCATCCTTCTAGTTCTATTATGTCTCTTTGGTACCAGCAGCTATAAGAAATATTTACGCTCGTGAGGTGCTCCAGATCCTGTCCGAGAAGGCAACGTTCGTGGTTGACACTCATGCATTCCTCCTCACCGGTGACCTAGCGTAAGGTGGCTGCAGTTGAGAGAAGGTACATCATGAGGCAAAGGGAATGGATGTATGGACATTGGACAGGAAAGTCATGAATAACTCTACGTCTATCAGGAGTCTGCATGCTTTGCTAGAATCTGATGCCAATTATCAGCTTGAAGCTCATGGGAGGGAGTCGCCAAAGAAGTATGATGACTCATAGCCATGAAGAGAAGTTGGAGGAAAAGCTCTTGATGTGTCCAACTGAACGTGAACATGCATGACCACGCACCTAAGCACTGTCGGAGCTATGCATAGCTCAGGGGGGTCGCCGCCTCCGCCCCCCCCCCCCCCCCCCCCCCCCCCCCCCCCCCCGCCCCAGCCCAAAAAAATTTCACCTAAAACTACTACTTTTTGGCTTGTTTGTCTCTAAGGGCGTGTTCGGTAACGTCCCCAGCTTCTCAAAATCCTCAAATCCTCACTTCTAACTCCGTCGCCAGCTTCTCAAAATCGGTTGAGGGAGCCAGGAACGTTCGGTGCAGCTCCTCATTTTCGGCCATGCCACTGACGAGTGGACCCCGTTTGTCAGGACCATCTCCCCCAAATCCCCCACACACGCTCGTACAGATCCCCCGCACACGCTCATATCCTCACTCGCGGCCGCCCAGATCCGCTCGCTAGCGGTGGCTACCGGAGCTCCTACCGGAGTTCTGGGTGGGCAGACGGCCGGAGAAGGTCGGGGCGGCCGGAGAAGGTCGGGGCGGCAGGCGCTCGTCGCCGGAGAAGGTCGGGGCGGCCGGAGGAGGTCGGTGTGGACGGGGTCAGGGTCGGCGAGGTCGGAGGCGGGTCGATATGGGCGAGCTGGGAGGCGGGCGAGCTACTGCAGGGCCGGAGGTGGTCGGGACGCTAGGCCGGAGGTGGTCGGGACGCTAGGCCGTCGGAGTCGCGGCAGTACGGCGGCGCGCTCGTGTCCCAGTCCCGCCTGGAAAGGGAAAGGATGAGTGAATGGATAGAGGCAGCCTGTGAGAGAAAGAAGAAATAACGATTGGCTGTTCGGGTCTCACTTGGCGGTGGCATTATTTGGTAAATAGTCGGAACGCCAGCTTCTCAGAAAACGCAGCGGACCGAAAACCCAGCTCTGCGGTTTGTACACGATTTTGGGCTAACTCCGCAGAGTTAGCTTCTCGGATCTGGGCGTTCGGCACAGCTTCTTGAGAAGCTATTCGGGAAGCTAGAGATGGTGGGTTGCCGAACACGCCCTAAGAATCAATTGAATTTGGCCCATTTGCCCCCCCCCCCCCCCCCCCCGCAGTGTCCCAAAACTCATTTGCCCCCCCCCCCCCCCCCCTCCCGACCATCCGGCCCAAGCTCCGCCACTACACCTAAGAAGAATGGAGCCAGCCGGGAAAAAGTTCCGACTGACGTTGGTGCGACCGAGTGAGACTCGAGTCGGCTCAGGGAGACGTGGCGGTATAACTCGCCACAAGTGTTGTGGACCAGTAGAACCAATAGCCCTTTCTATCCGACTATATAAGGGCGATGGTGGGAGCAGCTAAGAGCAACCGAACCGGTGCGTAAGCTAGTATAAGTGGAAGGAAACTCATATTAGTATGGGACTCTTATCCACCACTACCGTTATCCCTTCCCGGCGACCCCGAGCCTAGCAGCTCGCCGTCGGTGCTCCACCTCGTACGTGTGTACAATCCGTAGAGGAGCCGTCTGCTCAGCTCATCGGTTCATCACCGGAGAAAGACAAAGCTGTCCGAGATGAGCGGTACAAGAGTTGCACTGCCCCGACGCGCAGCCTCTAGCTTTTCGCAACCGCGTGTCTCGTGGTAAGGCTCCATGACCATCTCACCGGAGTTGGTTCCAGGCAGCTCGTCGGAAAAGGTTTTGCACGTTAGCTTTTCTTTGATATAGTGCAACAAGCTCACACCGCGTAACTTGCCCCTACCTGTCCCCTGTATCGCTTGCGCGTGGTCCAGGTGGCCCCCTAAAACGCCAGTCCACATCTTCCATTGGATCCGCATCACACGGATCGCGTGAGCACGCGATAAGGCAAAACGAGGTCAGCCCGAATATATAAATTGTGACACTTTTCTAGGTTCTTTTCAGGAGAGGCATTTTGGCTCATAGATACATATGCACTCTTTATTTAAAATATATTTTGAACGTATTTTACAATGTTTAGGAAAACTAAAAAAATATTCACGCATTCATAACATCGTATACATTCACAAAATCATTTTCATAAAAAGACGGTATTTTTTTGTAGCCCTCGTAAAAAAGACAAGTTTGGTGCTAAAATAAGGTTTTTTACGAGATAATTGTTTTTTGTCTTTTTTATACAGGTCAAAAATATATACTCCCTCCGATCCATAAAAAGTGTCGCTCATTTTGTACTAAGTGGGCGACACTTTTTATGGATCGGAGCGAGTATATCAGTTTTCTGCGAAAGGACTTTGTAAACACACGCAATACGAAAATATATCTGCGGAATTTGATTTCAGATTGCTAAGATTTTAAAATCGTTTTTTAAATATCGAATGCATATGCACCGGAGTCTAAGTGGATTTCGCGTACTTTACACGTATAAAAGCTTGTTTCTACTACTGTGAACATTATTTGCTGGACCAATTAGTACCTTGTATTATCACGGACGTGTCATTTTCATACTATTGATAATTTGATATGTTTGTTCTGAGATCTGCTCACATGATCTAAACCTGAATGGATGGTAGAGCTGTTGGATTTTTATGGCATATTCTTTCATATATATACTCTGTCTTAACAGTTTAAGAGCTCTGGAGTGCGTCTGATGCTAGTTTTAATAAGTTGTTAGGTTGTTTCATGTGTGCTGTTCTGCTCCATATACGGCTCACTGAAATTCATGCTCTATAGTCCTCAAATTTACCTTATGTGAATGCATTTATAGATTCACCTAGCGATCGAGTCAAGTTGAGCTTTACGAGTATTTACCATATTACATATTATTAGTAGTGGTTCGAACCTTATTAACCAACTGTTAACCTTTTTTAACCCTATTAACCTAAGGGATTAATCTATTTATCCCTTTATACAAAATGGTTCAATAGGTTTCAAATCGAAAGATAAATGGTTAACCAAATCCCACCCTTAGGTGACACGTACGGCGGCGGGCAAGATCGATCTATAAATTTCCAAGAAAACGATCGGAAGAAATTAACGATCAAGAGCATGATCTTACGGGGTTCTCGCCGCCTCCTCCTCAGCTTCAAGCCCGTTGCCGCCGTCCGCGCACAGCCGGCGGCCCAGATCCCGACTACTCGCTACTACTCTTCCTTCCTCTGCCATGCCACTAAGCCATCTGCCGTTCGTGCTGCGCGGCAGCCGCTCCCCGGACGCTACTACACCTCCCAGCCGATCGATTCCAGGCGGCGGCGGTTTCGCAATTCGCTGAAGATCGCCTCTGTGGCCGCTCTCGTCTCCGGCGCCGGCGCCACAGCAATGGCCGTCTATCGCCCCTATATCGAACTCGAGGTCGTGCCATACACCAACCGGACTCATGTAGTCGTCCTCTCTCCCGAGTCTGAGCGCGAGGTGTGGCGTTCCCGCCTCGACGAGGACAAGATAAAGTGGGCCGCCCAGTCCCGGATCGTCGACCCGCTCCACCCGGACAGTGTCCGCCTCCGTCTCATCGCCGAGAAAATCATCCGCGCCGCGCATTGCACCCTCGGCATCGACACAGACGACATTGCCATGCTCCACGGTGTCTCCTCTGCCAAGACTGGAGAACTCCTCGTAGAAAAGTAAGCCCTCACGCGGGACATCTCCGTGATCTCGAGTGGGAGGTTACCCTTGTCAAAGGCAAAGGGGCCAATGTGGGTGTCACGCCGGCGGGCAAGGTTGTGGTCTTCACCGGATTGCTCGACATTCTCAAGACTGATGCTGAGATTGCTTTTGCTCTTGGGCATGAGGTAGGTAACGTACACTGGATTGACGAGTTCACATGTGTAATTAAAACTCATATCAACCATGCCATTATTTTTTTCCAAGGTCGGCCACGTCATTGCAAGGCACAAGGCGGAAGTTGCCAACCACGAATGGTTTCCAATACTTTTTTGGCCGCTTTTCAAATGGAAGTACGTTCAGTTCTGAATTTCACATGTTCATGGTAGTTTAGTTACGTTCTACCTAGAGAATTTATCACGACACAACTTTCTGCATGGCACTTGTAAGGGGATGCGTACGTATTCTACATGTTATACATGGTACTACGGATTACTTGTTTCTAGGTCTCGATTATTCCTCGATGAGCAAAAGTTGCATTAATTTAGCGCAAAAAATTGGCATCTTACTTAGCAATCTGCAACAGTTCATTTGCATATCTCTAGGCATAAACTTACATAATAAATATTATAATGTTTGTGCAACTACCTAATTTATATGGTAGAGGTAAGTAAAACCACCACTCACGATGCATGTTGTCAGCTTAGAAGTAATAATTTATCCCACACAAAGGTATAACTAATTTCGAAACAATCGGAATTTCTACATCGATAAGAGAATCCTCCATGAAGAATAATGTAAAAAGAACTAAGAGCACATTTGCTATTGGAACCAAAGTTAGCCTTAGCAAAAGATTGTATGTGAGACAACTGCTATTTGGTTGGGCGCGGGAAAGTTGGCTAGCTAGCCTAGCCCCGGCAGTGCACTTTTCATCAATGCACGAGCGGGAAGTTTTTTTTCATTTTTTTCTGGACTGATAGCGAGTTCAATTTAGCGCTAAATAGGTTAAATTTAATGCTAATCATGTTTTAGCTGCGCTATTAGCAGATATCCCTGCTTAGCGCAAGAGGGTCGTAGCATATTTCTTACCTGTGACTCGACAGGAATGCTAATTTACTTTGACTGTTATTTTTCATAAGTTGCATCCTTATGAGTTGGTTTAATGCGGCAAGTCTTTGATTTGGTTCATCAGATGTTGTTGCGTTTGTGCAGGATGGAGATAGAAGCAGATCATATTGGAACCATGCTACTCGGTGCTGCTGGTTTCCATCCATACACAGCCCTTATAGCCCTTTGGAAGCTAGCAAAGGCTGATACTGAAACGAGATTGCAAAGTTTTCTCTCTCCGTATCCTTCATATAAGAAAAGATCGCAATATTTATTGCAACCCAAGGTTATCCAAAAGGCGATGGAATTATACAAAGAAGCTACTCCCGATCAAGACGCGGACAACAAGTCCAAACAGTGAAGGTTTCTCTTTTCGATAATCCTTGAGAAAATCAACGGAAAATTTATCAACTTAAGGCGTATAATGCCTTGATCAGAAATAAAAAAAATGGCAACAGGCTATCCGTGTAATCCACAATTTATGTCTTGTGATTTGAGCCATCGACAAGATTTCATTTACTCTTTACGCATATGGTTATGTTTTTCTTGCATAAGCACGCACGCGCTATATATCTGGCAGTTAGTGCAACTCTTGTGGTTAATTAAACACCACACAAACAGTAAACACTGATGCAATCAGAAGGTTAATTATTTGGTACGGATTAGTTTTTTCTAACTTGATCATTTGTCAATGAGCAAAAGCCAGTGGCGGACCTAGCGTCCCTACAGTTTGGTGGCCACCCCCGTCAGAGTGGTGACCACCGCCGGTGGTGGCCGGTGTGCAGGCGGCATGCACCGTGTCAGAGCCACCGCCTGACAAGGAGGACATGCGGTTCTCTTCGAGGAGCAAGAATGTATGGCAAGCGAGCAAGCATGGAAGCGGCTTCTGCATTGTACTTCCTCTGTTCGGAAATATAGGACATTTTAGCAAGCTGTTCTAGCTAAAACGTCTTATATTCTGGAATGGAGGGAGTAAGAACTAGTGCAGGAACGGGGCAAGACCACAAAACATATTGATAACCCGATCGCGGTCGGAGACGTACTCGGCGAAGTCGGCAAGAAGATCATCGCACTCCTTGAGTCGCTCAAAGTAGACGATGACGGAGGAGGAGCCCTACTCGGTGTGGCCGAAGTCGGTGGCAAGGAGGACGACCTGGTGCACAACATTCTCCAGAAAACAGGGTGACGATGGACGACCAGACTTGCGTTGCCGTCGCGTTATGCTAGTGTACGAGGTCGACGATATTCGAGCTGATCCTGTTGTAGAGCTAGGAGACGAAGTAGGCGTCTTCGTGGAGACAGTACGCGGCTGTCGCACTGGAGGGTCGGTGATGTGGTTGGAGATGCCGGACTTGGTGAACATTACCTCCAAGAGGGTGCGTCATGTGTGTAGTTCGACGGGTTCAGCGCAAGGACGAGAGGAATGAAGATCTCGACAAGCGATGTTTTTGCACTGCTACCATCCATAAATGCTGTATACTTCACTTGGGCATACTACCGGATGATAGTTTCCGTCCCCTGCTTACTCGGTTGATCGTATCTATCTTTAGAATTTCCCAAAAGAGGCAAAGATCCGTAAGATCTATCATCAACCGAGACCACCACCACTCAATCTTCCGACAGTGGTGGATGATTGACTCGTGTTCTACTTCAGGAGGATACATCTTCCTCCGTGTCCGCGTCTGTCTCATCTTGGAGAGAATCGTCCACATTGACAACCATGACGCCTGATGGCCACAGTGATGTAGTAATTAATCATCGGTGGTCACCCCAAGATGAAGGTGTAGGATGTAGCAAGAAGCAAGTTTTTTTCCTTAGTTAAGGTTATCAAACATGTTACATGGTAGTACAAATTAGGAGAATTATCAAATTCATCACAATAGAATGGGTTATCATATATGAGAGTAGAATTTTGAGTTGAAACATCACCAATATAGCATGGATTCTCATACATCACAAAGGAGTTTTGAGTGTGAGGTTCAGTGGAGGATCTAGAAAGAAATTGTTGGGCAGGCCGGACCAAAAAAGAAGCACTTTTTTAATGGACTTACTAAGAATTTGAGAAAAATCCAAGGGATTTATTTTGTTATTTTTCTCCACCAACTAAGAATTTGGGGAAAGATTTAAAAAAAATGCTAGACTAGCGAAGGTATAGGATCTTCTATACTGAGTTACGGACTAGCTAAGCTAGATTTTTTTTTCTCAAGATACTAGCAAAGCTAGTTAGCTCGACATATTTTTCTTTAGGAAAAAGAACGAAGCGCTCAAAGCAGGGGCCTATGTTTCGTTAAATTTTGTTGGGCTTTCTTACTAGGCGAAAGCAGTTCGCCGTATATTTTCTTGAGAACAGTACTGTTCTGTTTGTGGGCCAGCGCTCGTTATCTGCATGGGTCGGCCTCAGTCGCTGCGAGACTGCCGGCATATTGTTGTTTGCTCATTGGCTGGGTCTGCGAGTGGTAATGGATTGGGCCACCAACATGTAGGTATAGAGCAAAAATCCTGGGCGGGCCATGGCCCAGGTCGGCCCCTACATAGCTCCGCCCCTGGTGAGGTTTACTATCATCTTCGGATCGAGGGAGTGGAGACCCACACTCTTCCCTTTTTTTCCTCCATTAGTTCTTCCTTCTCCTTTGGTGTTGGTGTTGGAGGAGGTTCGGGAGTAGTCCAATCATCGTGATTCTTGGCTATTTTACCCATTAATTCTTCAACTTCATCTGCAATTCTTTCACTAAAAAACAACCAGCACAACTATCCAGGTATGCCCTAGATTCAACGGTTAGTCCATTATAGAATATATAAATAAGCTCATTCCTAGGTATCCCATGCGCTGGCCGAGCCATGAGTTAAGCACAATACCTCCCCCATGATTTGGGGAGAAACTCATCCTCAAGTAGTTTAAAATCATAAATTCTTTGTAAAGCAGCACTACAAGAAATATGCTATCTGGTGACCCTTCATATTGGTCACTAAATGATCACGTGCTTTCATTTGTGACAAAAAATAGTTGGTCAAAAGATGAGTGTCACTGTGAAACTATGTGACCTTTTTGTGGAATTGATCATACACGGTTACGAACCAGTCTCTCCACTTGTGCCAAGAGGTCATGTGTTCGAACCAGCCTCTCTGCACTGCACTTTATAGGGGTAAGATGAGGTTACTATAGTCCCTCCCAGACCCCACCTTGTGTGGGAGCCTCGTGCACTGGGTCTAGTCCTTTGATCATACACGGTTACGACCAAAAGAAAATGTCACAGATTTTGTGTCCAATTTTTTGGTCACTGCCAATTTGACCTGGACCACGCGGACATGGCAAAATTGTGACCAAATGAAATGGTCGTAGATCAGAATCTGCCCCGTCCAATTGAGTAGTGCCTATAAGCCAAGCCCATCAATTCAGCCCATTTACTATTTTTTCTTCTCGATTCTGATCGGCTAAATGGGCCCAATTTGCCTTTTATATTTTTTGGGCCGTGGCCTTTTGTTGTCACTTCCGAGCCATTTCATTTTCGGGTCCATTTTAACAAGGACTAAGTATATATTACACCATGAAATCTAGCTGATTGGAGCAATTTCACCCCAAACCCGAAACCGGTCTAAATTAAACCCTGACTTATACAATACCATCCAAATCACCCCTAGGCTGGTTTTGGAGAGTTTGGGAGGTTTTTGGAGATGACTTGGCGCTGATGTGGCGTCGACTGTTTGTTAGGCAGACAGCATCATTGCGTTGACTGCACGCTCCTCCCCTCCGCCCCGCCGCCGCGCTCGTCGCGCATATCGTCCACTAGTCCACGCCGCCACGGTCGGCATCCGCACCCGTCGCGGCGCACTCCTCGTGTGGAGAACCGACGACTTCTCTCAGACGGCACGCTCCGTCGCCGAGGCCCTCGGCTGGTGTCGAAGAAGATGAGCACCGGAAAATCCATCGAGGCCGCCGCGGCCCACGCTGTCCGGGAGGAGCTCAGCGAGCGCGTCCGCGTCTGGTTCCTGGGGGCACACGCGGAGCCGCGCGTGGAGGAGCGGAGTCCATCTCGTACCCCGGCCTCCCCGCCAGGTGCGTGCTGCACGCGGTGGACGCGGAGCTGGTGGAGGGCTTTCTGGAGGAGGTCGAGTTCGACACGGAGGAGAGCGGCGAGGGCGAGAGGCACGACGGCGGCGGCGCGGCCATCCACTGGCTTCGACCCGCCACCGCTGGCGCTGGTGCTGGTGGGAGCATGGTCCGCCCTCTTGTGGATGATCCGTCGAAGGGCCGTGCATTGCCTCAGCCGTGAGACCGCCGCCTTGTCGAGCCTGGGCCGGAGCCTGGTGATCTCATCTCGATCTCCCACGCGTCTGTGTCGAGGAAGTACTCCACCAGGCCGGCGTCCGTGTCAGGAACCACCCGCGGCTGCATGCGGCCACGTCGTGTTAGGTCGAACAAGCACGCATGGGACGTGTTCGACTGAATTCCATGCCAGCGAAGAAGATGGCAGGAGCTACGTCGTTCGTTTCAGTCGTTACCTCGCGCTCCTTGCGGTCTTGCGGCAGCGCTACTGCTCCTCCTTGACCTGGTGGTCGAAGGCCGCGCGAGCATCGGCGTCGCTGTCAGTGGCAGCGGCGGCAAAACTCGAGGCCCGCGATGTGGCCCAACTGCGGCGCCGCTAGAATGCCCTCCAGCACCTGCATGCGTCCCAAGCTAAGAAAACTTCAGAATCGTGCACCATACCGATGTAGGAGAATTTGTAGGCGATGGCGCGGCGCATGGCAGGAGACGGGACGAGACGCTAGGATGGAGAAGCACTGGAGGATGGCACCATATAGGTGGGGTCCACGAGCAAGACTAACGGTTTTGTGCCACGTCAGCCCGCCACATCAACGAGCAAATCAACCCAAATTTACCCAAAACCGTCCAAATTGAGCAAAAACCGGTATTAGGGAGTGATTTAGACGGTATTGAGGATTTGAGTGTTTAAATCATACCAAATTTAAGTTTAGGGTGAAATTGATCCGATCCAATAGATTTGAGGGTGAAATATATACTTAATCCTTTTGACAACAACAATATTGGTTGGGCCATGGCCTTTCTATAGCCCACGTACCTATTTGAATTAGCCTTTCCAAACGATTTTTTTGCTATAAATTATACAGTTCCAACACAAATTTGTTTGGGCCGTGACCTCTTCAGACCCAACCCTATTTTCTGCCATAGACAACCGATAGATACACCGCTCACAATTTTTCACAATTTTGCAGTTATTAAAGCAGCATGTACACAGGAATACAACATCCTAACACAGTACCATCTTTTCACAATTTGGATGTACATAGGAATACAAATTTTCACAATTTGCATTGATTTACTACATCACATTGTTCAACAAATAGGAGGAAATCAATGGCACATCTGGTACTGTCCAGACAGTAAGTCCGGAGTCGTACAGACTCCATTGCTCCTTCCAATGAGCAGGTTCTCCGGCCTGTGACAACTTGGCATCCTACAAGGACATCACATTGTATGAATAGATCAATTGAGGCTCCAATCAACACGCATAAAACAAGTGATGAAATATAGGAGAGAGTAAACAATTACTAAGAGCAATATATCATGCATACAACAACTTTGATGACTTTACCAAAAATGACAGGCTAGGTTACAGGTATATAGACCACTATGGATGACCCAACAAATGTACCTGATATCAACTTAACTATTCTAGATAAGTCTTGTAAGGTTCAATATACAAGACTGAGAATTGCACTCAGTAAATCCAGTGCAAAATACAATTTCATTAACACTGACATAATAATGTGGTTGTTACTCTCAAGCCCACAGATACAGCAAGGCCAATAACCAAGTAAGCTCGCGGAAGCACTGAGCATAAACTCATGCCCTAGATTACAAACAACTAGAAGAGTTTAACCATCACAGGGCAAAGGAAGAGAGAGTGACGAGACCTGGATCTACTAACAAAGACATCGTTTGAAGAATGTCATGTAACTAGGTTAGGAAGCATAGTCTAAATTATATAAATCCATGCAACATAGATTTCAAGATAACAACTTGCAACATGGTAAATCATTATACTAGGATATCATACCAAATTACCACAACATGAATTACTAGTATAAAACGGCGCTGTCTAAATCAATGAAAACTAAGCACTCACAGAAACTGCAAACATAACTATTGCCTAAATTGGGGGAAAACATACTAGTTACATGGTTCGAGAATACATTGGCAAATAACAGCAATATCTTGACATTGTACAGGAGAAAGTAAAAAGTACCAATACTAGGATAATACCTACTGAAAGCCATTTTGCTGACCATATGCCTCAATACTTCCATCATGACAGCTACATTCAATAAGAACATGCCAGAATAACATTAACTAAGCAGTAATAGTTTAAATTTGATAACCGAAGTAACTGCAAATTTTAGTTACTTATTTATTCAGTCACTTATGTTTTTCTGCTAGTGCTCCAAACTCTAATCTAGCAAACAGATTTAACATAGGATATGCCATTAATATTTTACAACCATTTCCAAGCAAATTATCAAAAAAAAAACAGTGGAGTCATGAAAAATGAAAAAGTCCTAACCAATTGGTGATGCATAGGGTTATGTTGTCATTAGAAAAGGATGGGCACATGGTTATGTTGCCATTAGAAAAGGATGGAGGAACGCATGAGTTGCTTGCCTCTGTCATTGTGGAAGGAGGTGGCTTCCAGCAGGCCACCCTAGTTCCCGAGAGTCCAAGATAAGCATACGCCGGCCAGCCTGTAGTGAAACAGTTTCAATGTGTACCAAGTTAATAACTTTTTAGTCTGAATGGAAGCTACAGGTTGTTAGCAATTTGACACTAGGGAGTATAAAAGGTGAACCCGGTTACTGGAAAGGAATTGAACATTACATATTACATGGAAAAGTTACACATAGAAGGCATACCAGATATTATTTATTTAACCAACAAAAGTAACAAAAAAACATCCATTCATCTTTATAGGATCAACTAAACTTGCTCTTAAGCACACAAACAAAGTTTAGCGAAAACCAAACATGAACAAGCACTTATTATGCAGGACACATACATACACATCTCAGGAAAAGCTCGCCAGCACAACACTAGGACCTCCAGCGCGTAAGGAAATTATAATGAAACAATCATCAAGCTGAAATATTACCAAAGGCATGTGATGGTCATTACAGTTCTTTGTTTTTTAATGCAAGATTACATACTAAAGTGACTGACTAAGTGAACCCAAAATTAATTAAGTAATCCATTGATCACAAGTATTTCCAATAGATAATTGTGCTATCGAAATTTCCGATGCTTGTGTGAAGCTAGGTGTGTGTGCACGCAAGTCAAATAACTTTTAAAATCTACTTGACTGCATACAGATGAAGACATGCGAAATTGGACATGGAATCAGGATAAAAGTTTACACTAATCTATTACAACCATCAACCGTTAAATATTCAGCCGATGGGGTGCTTTCAGTCATAGGGTAAATTATGTGGTTCTTCTAATCCCTTTCTCCAGGCAGTGACTCTCATGCACCTTAGCATGGCATGGTGAATTGTTTTTGGTTCCACAACACAAGTGGGGATTATATCCATCTTCCGTCAGCAGCGTTGCTCCTGGACACCAAGGAATTTGAGGTAAGCTTCCAACTGAAGATCTCGACTTCTGGTGGCACTTTTGCATTCAAGATGAGGTTCCACAAGTTTCTTTCACTATCTGTATTATTGCTGTTTGCCCCGGAGGAAGGTTTGGTCTGAAGCTCCATACCTATGAACTGACTCTACTGTTTGGTTCTGCATACTCAATCTTGCCTGAGTCTGGCATACATGATGATAGTTGTTCATGAACGTTGCTGCAATCAAAACTTCTATGCATGAATTATGTTCATCTTAGAGAACATACATAGCAATCTATCCAACAAGGTGAGGTAACTAAACTACCTGATCAAAACTTAAAAGCAACATAGCTCACTAATGCACTATGAAACATGCATGCATTTCGTTTGTGTTTTTTCATGTCTGCATTTGGAAGGGGCTGCATTCAATTTGTTCGTGGAGTGAATCTTAATAGCATAATGGATACTAATATAGAATGCCTAGCTATTAACCAGCAAATTTGACTAGATGGCTAAAAAGTTAGTTACCTCGGCTGATCTAGACCAAGCTGAGCATATAACTTAATTTACTGAAACAATACAAGGTGTAATAGAGAAAGGAGAGACAACATTGTGAAAATTCAGTCTTTGGACATTCAGAAGGTACTCATATTCACGCAATGGTGTAATTTGATATGTCAAGCCATCTGCCTCCAGTCTTACTTTGACATTTACAGCCTTATTTCTAAAACTTGTGGTTCTTCTTTCTCAAAACCTTGTTTCGCAAGTTGTAAACAAAGGACATGCAAAGATGTGTAATCGGAATTGGAGCTTTACAATTTGTAGAGAAGAAAATTGAAGAATGAGACATGAATGCAATTACGGTCTTATGGACACAGATTATTTAAGAAAATATCAATAATCTTTCCTTTTAGAAGCACATCTCATAACTTGAGCTCTAAATATGACCAAAAAAGAGTAGGAGCTGCCAGTGCTTCCTAAATTCATTTTGCACTCCGCTTCTAAGCTTCTTAGTTTCGTGTGATTAAAATTTGTCAGTATACACGCATTAGCTTCTCGAACCAAACTGACTAACTGGCATCTAAATCACTATCACAATTTTAAGGTGTGGCTCTACCTTTTTGCTGACGGCAATGCAAAAAACATTTGAAGCATACTTAAACTTTGGCAAAGAAATATGACGATGAGAATCATCAGGTCTATACATGTAGACCAACTGCAAAAAGTTGTGCAAAAAAAAATGTTCAGTACTCTATCACAATCTGTGACTAAAATAAGAAGAAATAACAAATGCAGTTCAAAGTTGTATGCCTAAGGATTTGGGCAAGGAGAGATTTGAGACTGAGAGAACAAACCAGGGGTTGGGGATCGAGCAATAATACAATATAGAGAATGAGATGGATTCTGCGAGGGGTCAAATAGTGCCATGGTGGTGAGACCAGAGAGCAGGCATCAACAGGGGAAGAGAAGAGTGATGGATGGTTGACAGGAGGAGAACCGAGAAGATTTTTTGGTTTGATACCACCTAAGATTTAGTCAGTGGAAGATGACGTGCAGACAGGGCACGAGACCAGTATGAACTCGACATGTGGGTCAACCAGGAAACAGCCAACCGCGCCAACTCATTGACAACCGAGGACCCCCACTACAAACCAGGAGGAGCAACCGTAGCTCGCTATTTCTAGGGAGATTAGAGCTTAGAAGTTATTCATGGAGGTGACCAAAATAGGTAACATTTCAAGAAACAGGAACCCAATGTGACATGCAAAACTCCACTGCACAAACCTGAGTACTTTGAAAGTAACAACTTGAGTAATTTGAAAGTAACATAAAACAACTCGATAATGCCTCTTTTGATGTAGACATGAACTGATCAAAGCTTAAGTTTTTTGTATGTACTGCTCGAATGGTAGTCCTTCTTTTGGAGATAAGGAACCATAAATAAGCACCTAGAAAATATATGACAGGGTGTGAGTTCATGTTCACTGTAATTATCTCACTGTTCAGACAAATCACAAAAGGCTAATCCAACTGATTCCACAACACTTAGAAGACAATTTATGCTACAGACGACATATATATTCATTGAAGCCTCGATGAGCAGCCAGAGTCTGTTCCAGTGGCCATCGAAGCACACGAAGGATGTCACTGCAATGGAAGACTTGTCTATGCGGACAAAAAAACTGAAGATACAAACTGCTACCATCAAAGAAACAAAAGGAACAGAGTAGAGCTTGGCACAAATAATTAACTTGGTACAATTTTAGCCTACTGAAGAAGATTTACAAAGGGTACTTTAAACTATATACTTTTCTTTTCTGCTGACATTCAATGTTTCTAATCTATGATAATTTCTTTTGCTGGCATCTTGTTTAGTGATAGCTTATGAAAACTACGCTATTTCCTTGATAATCTGCAAGCCGAGAATAGATAACAATCAACATATCTGTGAGCAATAAACGTTACCTAGAATTGATTCAGTGCCCGTCTCAGAAGATGCAACTGGAGGCAACAAAATAAGATATGTGCACATATCCTATGATAGCTCTAAATCATGGCAGCGGAACACATAGGACATGTGTATAGAGAGTTATGGATGTAACATGTCTAACTGACATAAAAACCTCTGGTTAAGTAAATTTTAGTTTTGAAGGAATATAAATTAGATATCTTGTTAATCCTTACCACCCTTCATGACTTTTTCTCATTCATAACTAACAATGCCAATTCTAACATATATTCATGTGCAGCCCTTCAATGATACCTTAGTTGAAGACCAATTCATTGAATGTTGAAGCTGCCATACGTGACACAGCTAAGTAAATAAACATGAATTATGTGCAGATTGGATAACTGCGTGCATACATGAAACGTGCAACATAATTAGCAGCAAACAATGGAAGCAAAACCAAACAGAGCAGACCATTCACACATAAGGAGAGGAGATCCTTAACAACGTAACGGAACAGAAGTGGGCACAGAAGAACACCCTGACGACCAGATTTGGAGAAGGAGGACACCCACATCAATCTGGACAACGTCTGGAGGCTTGAGTCCATCCATCTGACGCAATGAGAGGGAACCCGTGGGGTATATATAAAGTAGAATAGTTAGTCCACAATGACAACTACTGCATCGGAATGAACCAACAGGCAGACTCAATTACAAGAGTCTAAGTCATTTGCTAAGCACTTGTCAGCCAACCAGTTTGCTTTTGCTAAGGACGCAGCTAACAGTTGTACCAAGAATGTAGCTAAAAGATGTGGCAGGGAAAATTAGGAATATTGAATAAAGTGGAAAGGATAATCTAGTAGTCATTAACTGTCCGCATTAGGTCGTTGTTCTTTTTTCCTTGTTCTCATCCCTTGAAGCCAGTGAATGTAACTCTTGTTCATCCTCTTCATACCCTACGTTGGATGAAGTACATGTTGCTTTCCTCCATCACCTGGACGGATCAAAGTTAGAATCATCATCTGGAAAGAAATACAAAAACAAGTGAATAGTACCTCCAAATTTGAGTTACCTAATTTCAAGGTTTTGGTTCCCGAATGAAAAAAAATCCCGAGGGGGTCGGGATTTCCGGTTACCGCGGTTACCGAGAAATCCCGGACGGTTACCGGAAAATTTGAAAATTAAATTTTGAATTCAAACTGTTTCCGAACCTATTAGTAGCACTTTAAGCTATAGTTATCACGCGAACCATAACTGACCACAGGTTCGATGCACAGGGGCTGTGCTCTACCATGAGGTCTCGCGTTTCCATTTTTCCATTGTGATTTCTTTTTTATCGATTAAATCCGGAAACACCGTTAATTGTAAAAAATAAACTATCCCATGGCCTGGGATTCGAACTGTGGCCGTCTGCTACAAAACCCAGAAGTGCTACCACTGTGCCGCGTCAACAATGATAGCAAATGTTGATACGCGCCTTACTTAACTATACTTTGAGCGTTTAAATTCAAAATTTTCAAATTTATTCGGGATTTTTACTCGGTTAGCCCGTTTTCCGTGGGTGCTTGGGAAACCCGGTTACCGACCGGTAACCGGATTTCCCGACCGGTAACCAAATCCCTGCCTAATTTCATAAATAAACTAAATCTGTCATGATTACCTCCCAATCTCGAGAAAAATTAAATACAAGTATATTTAGTGGATTGTCCAGCCTATCTGAGAGGGAAAAATCAGTGAGAGAGCCAGCGCCAAGGAATGGGCTGATGCAAAGCCATGGCGGTAGAGCGCGTCGGCGGCCGTGGCAGCCTTGGTGTTGACGTCGAACTCCCCATGGCACTCGAGGGAGCAAGACCTCACCAGATTTGGTGCCTGCCCCTTGATGGCGTCCACGAGGACTCTTCTCCGCTGCTCGCTGTCGTGGAGGGCATGGTCGACCGCGTCGGCCAGGCCGTGAGGGCCCCCGGAGCAGTCGCAAGTCGCAACACAGGGGGGCGCTCGCAGCCCCAGTCGACAACCGAGCCCAAGGCTTCGGATGCATGCGGCCATCATCTAGGGGTTCCCCGTTCCTGGTGCCAATGGCGCAGTTGCCGTCGGGGCGAGACCAGGAGTACCGCAGCCTCGACGACGCGAAGGACGACGCAAGCACACCCTTGCCGCTGCCATTGCACCGAGCCATCGACGAGGCCAGGTGCCTAGCGCAGCTGCCGCCACCGCCGTCGTGGATCTGGACCTCCGCCTCGCCCCGCTTATTTTGGCAGGTCTGGCCGATGTGCATCGCTCCAAGGCAGCAACTCCACAGACGAACGGTCACACATGAACCAACTCCACGCCAATCCAGGCCCACAAACCGCAACAATATTGGTCAAGACAAACGCAACGCGGTGCCACAGGAAACGTTGACCGACAGGCAGACCCATTACACTGTTTGTAGGCTGGACGCTCGAGAGCGCTCCAATTCTAGGGAGCTTAGAGTTTCGAAGGGATTTCACGCTAATCTCTGAGAAATATAAAACAGTACAAATATTCACTTCTGAAAACTATTATCAAGTGCACGAAGCAACCATGCTCTAGAGAGGCCACCAGTATGAAACAACAAACACATATTATAGAGTTATAAACTTATTTCTTGTAGCTGTGGAGCGATGTGTGTACATGTCGTTTCTTACGCTGGGCAGAAAGCATAGTACTCCCTCCGATCCCAAATTATTGTCGGGAGTATAACTATAAACTTGTACCTCGTACGTTCAATTCCAGTGACAGTTTTAACGGATCAGAAGTAGTATTACACTCCGTCAGTTCATCAATCATGGTACCAGGACGTATCTTTTTCCCATCAGGAGAGATACCAGGACGTATGTAACAAGGAAATACTAGCAGATCTAACAAGGAATTATAGTCATGTCTAACAGATTAGGACAACAGAAAGGGAGACATGCATTTGAAGATTGAGAATAAGATAGCTAGTGTTCAGTCGGCAAACATAGGTTTGCTATCATGTCTTTACAGAACCACACTACTGCACTAAACTAATAGTATAACAAACAGTTATAAATTCATGAGATACAAGCTATGATAATTATGTAGATGATCCAAACTGCAATAAACAGTAATGGAAAGGCGCACTCACAAGTACAGGTCCTCTCATGGTCAAGAATTATTGTCCACAAAACCGCCGTTCTTGTTTGGTACTACAATCAAATGAACTAAATCAAGCAACATTTTTGTAAGAAAGCATTGCAGTTATAAGTTATCTATGAAAGGTTTCCATCCTAGATCCAAAACATGTGCACAATGCATCACTAATCACAGAATGAATACACTATTCAAGCACATATGAAACCTCCAGTCTATGAACAATAGAACTGAAAGAATGATTTTCAGTCTATGAAGAACAACACATATTTAATTTTGTTTGATACATGACTGTATATATCATACTTGCAGGCAAGCAGATAACAAGAGCAAGCAATTCAGATATGGAACAACAATAAAAAGATCCAAGTTACTTATCAGAAGATTAATTGCTCACAAATTTTATTTATTCCCATATTTGGCCAAGTCCCTGATCAGTCGCACCACCACAGGTTCTTAACCTCTGTTCAGTTTTACAGGTCATGCACGAAGATTCTGACGAAGTAAGCATCTTATCCTACTTCCACGATTCCACCAGCAGAACTGTGAGTGCAAGAATTTAGCCAAACCGAGAATATGTCACTTAATTAAGAATAATTCAAACTTGATAGAGGTGACATGCTGCTGACTAAGATTGAATATAAGGCAGCATAATCATCCATGCTTCCTTGTTTGTGCACAGTCTTTATCAATGCCGGCAAAAGAGTTTTTGATAACTAGATAGTATCCTATAACTTTCAGACTATTAGTGATCCTATAACTTTCAGACAACACGGCATAAGACAGCTGAGAAACTACCTGACCATATACAGAAGAGAGGCAACGATCGCTGCGGTTGCGGTGCGGTCAAACCACCGCCGTCCAGCAGCAGTGGTGTAAACAGCTTGGTAAACTCGGGAGCTAATGCTAACTTCAGTTCACTCCTCATCTTATCAATAACTCCAAGGAATTTTTCAGTCTCCAGCTGTAACAAAGAGAAATGGTTTTCCTGCATAGAGAAAAGTTGCACTTGTAAGCTGTACGATGTAGCTATTATTAAACATATCTTGTTTCAACACAGCTCCATAGAGAAATAAGTATAGGAGAAAGGTTCAATAAAATGGAAGCTACAAATGCCAACAGATGGAAAATGAATATACGACTTGCAATCAATGCGAATATAGTGCACACAAAATGAATTGCATTGCCATCATCAGTGATCTATAATCAAATACATACTGTTCAATCCAGCTAAGAATTTATGCCATATTCCTGCTCTAGAAAATACTAGTATACCCAACTTTAGGTCTGCACTGAGTCTTGAGACAACCAAAAAGCAACAAGCACTAAATCCAGGGTAGTATAACCATTGCAAGAATCTAAACATATTTTTTATGTTGAGCATTACCAATTTACCATTGCAAGCATTGTCCGAAGCAAAACAAAGATGAAACTCAATAAGCCACACATCAGTATCATCTATGTACCACATATAAGCTTTTTGTTCTTTCAAAACTACTAACATATCCAATACCGTGTAGTGAATACAAAAAAGAACCACGTGAGAAGCAAAACAAAACTTTCAGAAACACTGTACAGTGGAGTTTTAGATCAGCTCCAAGGAGTGACTTATTAGCCGAATGAGAGTTCATGAGTTCAGTGGAGCATCTCGTTTTTGTCTCGTAATACTAGATAATTAGCCAAATGAGAAGCAAAACAAAACTTTCAGAAACACTGTGCATTTGAATACCAAATGGAAGAAATGCAGGCTGCTAAACTTTGGCTAAAGAATAAAATCCTTATATTGTGTTGACGGGCTGTTAGTTATTTGATAGCATTTGCAAGGCCAAATAAAACTTCCTTAGATAATAAATCATTGATGAGAACCAAATTATTCTTCCACGTGACAACAATAGTTATAGTGTGTGAATACAGAATTAGTCGCTGCGGTAGAGAGCGTCGTGCTGAAAAAAGCATGTAGTATCACGATTATTAGGCAATGAATGGATGAATGATTGATTGATTGTTTCTAGTAGTTCCATGAAGGTGGTGAAGTATTTAAAATATCTACATTGGTCATTGCAGCTAGGAGAAGAATGTCATCTTCGACTCCCTTGTGCACAAGGCTTATCTGAGATCATTGCGCAGGTAAAATGCAGTGATAAACTATATAACTTCAAACACTGGTAATATATACAGTTTTTTCTGTTATGTTTGGATAGTCTATTCAGTCAACACAAATACTCTATGTCATCGAGCTGACAGTAAAGAGCAGTAGGATATGTAGGCTACTACATAATGAACTAGCTAGCAAAATATATAGCCTGCAGGCGCCGTCGCTGTGGTAGTAGTGGCCTGGCCCCATCTATGAAAATCGATCACATGTCTCTAAATCGAACACCTCACAAGCGCATTAAGTAAGCAGACGGAGTAGATTATTCAGAGGCGAGGGTGTCGACGAGTTGGGAGATGCTGGGCCGACCCACCGCTTCGGCCACTGCTGCTGGTGGTGCAGGAGCAGGCCGCGCCTGACGCTGCCGCTGCGGCCATCCCCTCCCCACCCAAGCAAGGCTAGGCCGTCTAGGGTTTGGGGAGAGCGCATCCTCCAGGATGGGGGCTCCTCCACCCCGCGGACCGGCGGTGGTGGGCGATGCGACCCTCGACTCGCAGGCTGGCGGGCGCGGGGACAGCGGCGTCGGAGGCGTCCGACGATGGCCGGGACTGAGGCGGCAGCGCATCAAGGAGAAGGGGATTTGGAGGAGCGGCGGGCATAGCAAGAGGAAGAGGAGAACGAGAAGTAGTCGAGAAAAGAGTCGTGTCCGTGCCTAATAATGCCTTTTCTCTTGTCGTGGAAAATAATGCCTAGTGCTCAGTCGACTGAGAAATAATGAGTTCTCGGTCGATTTCTCAAGCCATCAGCTCTTTGACGGGTCGATGCTTTTCCTTGCGTGATTGGCATTAACCTTGTACGAGCTATTTCCCATGGCCATTGGCCTTTGCTTTGAGGCTAATTAGTTGCGACTCTCCGATTTATAAAAAGTGTCGCTCATTTTATATTAAGTTAATACAAATTTTATATTAATTGGAAGACATTTTTTATAAATTGGAGGGAGTATTTTTTATTTGTTGTAACTCATTTGAATAAATTGATGGGCTAACTAGTGTCTTGGGTAGTTCCACGTGTCCCTTTACAGGGTACTCAAAAAAACATGTCCCTTTAAAAAACAATTTTTTTTAAGAAAAATGGTAAAAATATATAATATTTGCATGCAATTTAAATTACATGAGATACAATTTTACCATAATCCTAGAGAAACCATGAAAATAGTATTAAGTTGTAACCCATGTGCAACTCCGAACGAGTACAAATCACAATGTGAATCCAATCCGGTTATGGTTTCTCTCACTTACAACTCAACTGTAATTGGAAAATACATAGTCGCATCACATTTGCAACTGGAAAATCCCACACCCACGAAAAATGGTGAGAAAAAAATCTTAGAGACTTGCACATAGGGTGCAACTGGCACACAGTTGCATACAGTTGCGCATCGATTGCAACTGGCCCTACAATTACACATAGTTGTGTATCGGATGTAATTGGCATCCAAATATGTGGGTGCAACTAGCCCACAGTTGCACACAGTCGTGCATTGGGTGCAACTGGCCCATATTTGCACAAAGTTGCGCATTGGGTGCAACTAGTTCATAGTTGCGTACAGTTACATTTACGCATAGGGTGCAACTGATCCACAATTGAGCATAGTTACGTGTCGGGTGCTACTGGCATCTCAATTGTGTGGGTGGAACTGGCCCACAGTTGCATACAGTTGAGTATCGGGTTTAGCTGGCTCTACAATCACACACAGTTGTGTATCGGGTGCAACTGGCAACCCACATAGTTACGTTTTGGGTGCAATTAGGCCATAGTTGCATATAGTTGTGTATCGGGTGCAAAATGACCCTACAATTACACAGAATTGCACATCTAGTGTAACTGGCCCTACAATTGCACACAATTGGTGCAATTCGTACCTCTAATTGCGAATGGGGTGCAACTGGATCCAAAATTACATCAGTGTTGCGCATTAGTTGCGACTAATCCTACAATTGCACACATTCATTTGTCGGGTGAAACTGACACCCGTAATTATGCACAACGGGTACCCCTAGTTCTGAGTGGAGTGTACCTAGCCACATAAATTGCACACCATTATGTATTAGGTGCAACTTGCGGCGCACAAGATGAAACTTAACCCCGCCAATTGTCCCAGGTTGCGACTAGACCACTCAGTTACACACGGGTAGTCCCGGCCATGGGAAGTCCGGCCCGGTCGCCCGCCCAGGTCTGGCCCGAAATTTCAGGGCATGGGCCTATGTTTTGAGGCCCATGGGCGGGCCTGGGTCTGCGTTTTAAACCCAAAGGATTGGATGTGCCAGGCCTTGGGCTTCACATATGGGCGATTTAAGGAGAGGCCCGGCCGAAGGCCCATAGGCCCGTCTCTATTTTCTACCAATGGGCCGGGCTTGGGCCTGAAATCTAGGCTCGACCGGCGGGCCTATGTTTTCTACTGCAGGCTTTTTAGGGCCCGTCCCGGCCCATGGCCAGGTCTACACACGGGTTACGACTACGGCACTTCAGGTTCACACGATCTAACATATACTATACGACAACCATGTTATTTGAAAAGTGAAAGCATATGTAGAAAAAAAATATATTGTTTTAGTGCAACACAAAAATAAATGAGAAACACCCACATCCACCACTCGATTGATTGTATTTTTCCATCTCTCACGCTCACTCTCTAAGTCACTGCAAAAAAAAGCCGAAAACAAAATGTGAGGCGGGCAGAAAAACACACCACCTGTTTTTATAGGGAACAAAACACAAACCAACAACGGAAATGAAAAGAAAGGAACGTCATGTCCTCCTACAGCCCATGAAAAGAACAAAAAGGACCGGAGCAACAAAGAGCAGCTAAGCGAAAACTGCCGTACCACACAAAAAGGAGGAGAAAAAATCTCAAGAAAAAAGAAAAGAAAAACACGAATCTCAATATATCTGATCTGACGACAATGGACGTGACTGAGATTTAACTAGTTCTCAGGCGAAGAATTAGCAAAACCGAATTACTAATCATAATAGACCTCACTAATACAACGCCACCTGTATTTACTAATCTCAAAGCATCTTTTGACTCCTCTTCCCGAACCATCCTCTACACCACCTATGCGTAGCGGATCCACTTCCTCGACCTCTTCGGCGACGACAACGAAGCAGGGCCTAGCGGCATCAGCGAGGGCGACAACGAGGAGGACTGCAAGCCTTTCCAGTTGTTGCGCCGCAACCGCCACTGCTACTACATTAGGGAGTAGGGTTCTAGGTTAAGTTTCCCTAAATTTCATTCAAATATTTAAAAATTCTCAAAAAAAATTATGAAATTCGTAGCTTTCCACATTTGAATTTATTTTTTTAAATGCTATTGAAGCTGTAAGTGGGAAGAGGCGATCCCGCTTACGTCCGGTCGCGGCGGTCCTAATAACATACGATCTAGGGATGTTACTGAACTCTATATGGGGGGCGCGATCAGAGATGCTTTTGGCCCATACAATAAACTTTCAACGTTTTGCCGATTTGACTACGCTCATGGTGAACGCTTGCTTGAGGGAGACGGTGTTATCGCATTCATGTCTTTCTGATTAATCAGTTTTTTTTTTTTGCGAAACACAATACAACACAGACGCTCACATACACACGCATACATTCACCCCTATGAACGCATGCACGCACACCCTATCCCTATGAGCACCTCCGAGATACTGAGCCGGCCCTTGTGCGTGCGAACCTAACAAGAGATGCTGATGCCAGCTACACCGCGCTTTCTTTCCGACCGACAGCTTCTTCTTTTGCTTCTACGCTCGTGCTTTCCGCAAGTTCGTACCAGTGCGGGTCGGATCTTGAGATTGACGAAGTCACCATGGCGCCTAGCTATCCCACTTCAGACTTGACAGCCTATCCTGCCTCGGTCACCCGACAATCAAATACACGATTTACGGACCGGTAACTAAATACGGTGAGCAGGCTCATTGAGGTCACTGATCGTCGGTACAACGTACGTATTTTGCTGAGTTGGCATGTTGTTGACCGGTCCACCATCTATAGCTGTGTTTTTATTTTTGCAAGATAAACCTAAATCTTATTTTTTCATTTACACATGCTCCCATTTCCCACAAAAAAATAATAATAAGATCAATCCTACGGATGTATGTCGCCTCCTGCGGCAAGTCCATCGTCAACGACGTGCCCGGGTCACGCGTGAAGGGCAGAGGGGGCCGCTCTTGGTAGCTGCTGCTGGACGGAGGCGCTCAGGACGGAGACCACCAGCATCCCTCCCCGCCACCACCGCATCACCTACGCCTCCTCCCGGTCCAGCGCGCGCGGCCGGTAGCCGGAGATCACCACCCCGTTGAAGAAGAGGTCGACGAGGTCCTCTTGTGTCGAGGCGAAGTCGAACGTGCTCTGACCGTCGCGCGCGCATGCATCATGCTTGGACAACCTGCGACGACACGGGCGAGCTCGTCGGCGACCTCCACGGGCCACGGCATCGAGGCTACATCACGGGATCCCGCGCGCCGCCATCGAGCTCCAGACCACGCCATTGAGTTGCACGCCCCGCCGTCGAGTTGTAGGTCATGCTCGTGTCGAGCATGTAACGACGCCGACGCACCCGAGCTGCACGCCCCGCCGTCGAGTTGCCGATCATGCTCATGTCGACCGTGTAGCGACGCCGACGCAACGTCGTGGCGCCGGCGATGTTGACCGCCACCGAGGTGCCCTTCTTACGCCATCGTGATCGTCGTGTTAAGTAGACTCCAACTGGACAAACGACGCAGCGATTCGTGGAGTGTACACAACACGGTCGTCATCGGACGAAATCCGCCTGTCCACTATGACGTCAAATTCCGTCGCCTCGGTCAATCTTATCACCTCCTATCTTCTCCTATCGAACTTTCTCGCTCTGCCCTACCTTGCTACAAAGTTTACCTTGCTAGAATGATGTGTATGCTAAGAACTTAATCGGCGTTCAGAGCATACACTCCGTCGTCATCCATGTCCTGCGGTCACCATGAGCCTTCCCGAGATGCTAAACCTTGTCAAATAGCTTCTCCTACATCCTCTGCTTCCATCCATAAAAGGAATCATCCTGAAGCTCGTTCAATCGCCGGATCCGTGCTCGTCTTCTCCGCTTCCGGACGAGCAATGCTACAGCTCGATCTGTTAAATCCGTTAGGATCATCTAGGTTTAGATCAATCACGGGTAGATGCTTTTAGGGTTTCCCCTTTGACTGTGTGAAATAACCAGAGAGAGGGAGGCCGAGAGGAGAGGGGTGAGATCGGCGTGTTTACCTTGTCATCCATGCGGGGTCGAGCTCGAGGAGCCGGCCATGGTGGTGTGGTGGTGGCCGTAGAGGTGGGTGAGTGGAGTGAGTGGTGGTGGTGCTTCCCGTGGCTTCTGCCAAACCCTAGATCAGTAGGGGTGTCGGTGGGGTGCCTGGCGCACAGGTGAACCTCGTACTGAGTGCCGCCAGCCCCCACCACTTTATATAGGCAGTGCCACAGGGGCCCACCAACCATTGGTTCGGTTGGGCGCCCCCGATCAGGGCGCGAGTCAAGATTTAGTGTGAGCCGTTGGGCTCACGCTAGTGGAGATCAATCCAACATTCTCCCCATTGATCTCAACTTTACTTTTACTTTACTCATTTCATCACAGATCGATACATAGAGCATGTTTCATCGTCTCAGCTCAATTGCCGATAGAATCAGACAGCTACAATATACCTCTTTGTTTTGAAACAAATTATATAATCTTTTTGGGCCTCTTTATTGTCCGGAAATCATATAAACTATACCATAAACCCATGTCGACTATGTGTTCTCCAAACACACTGGGCGGTAAGCCTTTAATTAGCAGATCTGCAAACACTTGTGTGTTTCTTTTATCTGTTCATCTTATGCTCCAAGCATTTCAACATAATTCCGGACTTTCTCCTTTACAACGTATAACTTTGTGTCAATGTGTTTGGCACCACACTTGACTCGTTGTCTTATGAGTGAATTACTTAATGGTTATTGCTGTTGTCAACCATTTTCAATTCCGGGTACAGGTTTTCTTAACCATTTTGCCTATCCCTCAGCCTCATATGATACTATAAAGTGTCTTTACATCACACTGATGTCAATCTTTTAATTCTTTGAAGATTTTCCACACAAAAACTCCAAATGTGAAAATTTAGCGATAATTGTGGATTTCGCTATACATTTCACAAATTCTTTCAGAGTACTCACAACCTTTTGAGAGCACTCTTATAGATCTATCTTTGTACTCACAATCTTTTGAGAGCACAATGTTTCTTTTAGCATGAGGCCGATATCTTTGATTCCATTCCAGTGATCTATATCTGGATTGGACATTGCCAAAACAACCCGGATACATGAATTTTCAGGGTAATATTGAGCAACCAACAGCGGAAGCATATGGTACCATATCCATTTGATCCGTTCTATGTTATCTCTTGAAACACTAAAGTTCTCAATTTCATTACCCTTGTCAATAAGAACAGGCGTATGTTTTCTCGACATGCATGCTTTAGAGACTTCTTCTCAACATGTTCATGCGATATTTCTAATACCCCTTTTCTTCTTTTCTCAGTAAATCTCGATACTAATAATGAGAGACACTCTACCGAGAATACTCTTTTGAGGACAAGAACTTCTTTTCTCTGCCGGTAGTGGATTGACATCACCACTAGCAAGTAGGATATCATCCACATACACGGGATTAGGAAATGAATTTCCCATTCTATAAGTTTACACGAATGCGATTGTCCTCTCATTTTCTTTAACCCAAAATAACTTCTGATTCTAGAGACTTGCTCTAGTCCATAAGATCCCTTGTGTTCTTTACTTTCATCTGATGTAACTCAGATCATCATGTGCCATTAGCACTCATTATAATCTGTTTATTCTCTTAGCGCAAATATTTCGATTTAAAATCTCTTTTTACATATTTCCTTTGGAGTCACATTGGTGATGTAGACCCTTTATAGCCTACTGTTTTGGCTCCATTGGAAATTACTTATGAGTCCCAAACATCGTCGGGATTCACATAGTCTCTAATCATTAAGACAAGTAGACACTTGTTAAAAACGATTGAGCGCTGCTTTTAATTTCTGTAAATGAGGCGGGATCTACCTTCATTTAAATTTCTCTGAAATAGACTTTAAAGTCATCTGTTTTTCTCATATGGGATGTTGTTGCTCTGTCATTGCCTAGAGGCAATAAATTCTGTAGTCTTCTATTGCCAAAAAGGCAATAGCTCTTACAAGGACCTAAATCACAAGATCCATGTTTTCTTGTTCATCTCTTTTCTAAAACAACAAACTCCCCGGATAAAATCTATTCGAGCCTTAGGTATGTTTATACCATGCTCCCCCAGATTACTCCATTTTCTCGAAAAATGGCATATCCCTAATCCTTTTATTTGGGTTTATTCTGTTATTCTGTCAATCTGTCTTCTTTATGGCACTTTGAGTACCATCTTAGTCTCCTTTCGGAGCTGTAAATTCATTCAAGAATACATCTATCTCTTTACTTTAGGGGTATCATTATTGTGATCGTCGTACTCCCCAGACGATCACAATTCATCATAGATCACTTAGATACATAATATGCATCACATTATCTGAAGTATAGGGGAGTTTATACTATGACATTCTCTATCTCTCTATCTCCCCCTCAAAATGTGGCAAGAACCTTTTGCCACAATTTCGAAACTTTGATTATCTGCTTTATTCAAAATGAAGTTGTCTTTTAACGTATGGGAGTACTTTTTCCTCATTCCTTTTCAAAACTCACAAGAGTTCTTTCTCAATGATACCTTTTTGCAAGTCACTTGCATACCATTCTTAGCTTGAGGTTCATTTGTAACTTTATTCTCTTTTGACTCATTAAATGTTTTATAACTATGACACATAAAATGTGCAATCGATATAAAAACACATGAGTCCTCACACCTTTCTCCTGTCATACAGGATAAGTCCTTTATCAAAATTTTCTCCCGCCATGCGGGTATTTTCCCAGACTTTTCCCACCACATGGGTATTATTATCTTCTTTTTCCCGTCATGCGGGTATTATCGTCTTTTCCCGTCATGCGGGTAATCAAGAGACATAGATGCCATAATTGGCTCTTTAGACTGCATATTGAATTATCAAATTCAGAAATAAATCTGAATACTCTTTTATACACACGCTTAATCCAAAATTAGTCAAATTAAGCATTCATGTTGCTCGTTTAAAAAATTTCTTCATATAGAGTACATGAAAGAAATTCGTTAAACAAAACTCAGAATGATTTCTTTGTTTTCTTCATGGAGAGTACATGAAGGACATTTGTCAAACAAGACTCTCAATGATCTATTTGTATTCTTGGATTAATATCCAAGAATTCTTTTCTTTTTGCAGTCATTCTTTAGAGAGAACATACTCTCTTGCTTTATGACCTTACTTGGTCATCTTTCGGGTCACAAGTACCCATCTTTTTGCTTTCACGAATGAAAGCATGAGCATCTTTGTCCGAGAAAACACTCAATAATAATAAACAATAATGAGCATAAAATTAACCCTATGTTGGTCTGGTTAAAGAAATGCACATTAAATCTTTATAAAACTTTCTTTTATATTCTAAAACACCATAGGGTAGAATTAGAATAAAACATCATCTTTCTACACTAATTCTACATCACCGTTGGGCAGAAATAGAATCAATGCATAAAACTTATAAACAATATGATGATAATATTTCTATCGCAATAAAGAACTCTGTTCAGAAAATAACATTATCATCAATTCTATTGCAGCGGAAAACATAAAATATACATTTTTCTATAGTTCAAGAGCATCTCTTGATCTTTTATCTGTTCTCTGAAAATTGATCACTTTGATGCAAAATTATCAGAGATCTAGCCCATTGACTATAAAACTCATATAATTATAGTACTGTTATCATCAACGTTGGTCAGAAAATAACAATACCATAATTAACCTGTTAAAACAAGTATTTCTCTTTTTCCTCCTCTCTAATTAAATTTTCCCGTTGGTTCCAATTTAATTAGAGGAGAGTCCTTTTAATTTACAGTAGAAACTGTAAAATATTCTCTGTATTTCACAAACATTGCACTGTTCTGGTCTGTTCTCTAAACAAATTCATTGAATTTGAAAAGAGATCATCTTTTAGTAAAAAAAAACTTTGTCATAAAAGACTTTTCTGTCCTTTAATTAAAATTCTCCTAGAGAATTCAATTAAAGATCTAAACAAATTCACAGAGGAATCTGTATATCTTTTCTTTTGATCTCTAAACAAATTTTCTCAGTGAAAACTTTAACAGAATCATAAACATTGCAATAATCACTTTAACATGCTCCTCTTAAATTTTAATTCTCACTTTTAATTCTTTTGACCTTTTAAATTTAAAAGGAGCATATTTCTCTATTTGCAGCGGAAAAACATGAATTAAAAAATTCATGAACTTTATACTTTGCAGAAGCTTTTCTTTTACTTTTCTTTTTCCTAAACAAATGAATTCGTTGGAAAACAAATTGAATAGGAAAAAGTAGCTGAAATTTGCCTAAAAAATAGACAAAAATAACTAAAATATGCTTCTGAAAAAGAAATAACAGAGTAAAACTCTGATAAAAAAAATGTGTCCCATACCACAGTTTTTCTGTTTCAGCCCACGACCCATTTCTCTGTGTGCCGCGCATGCGCGGTGCACAGCCAGCACCTGCGGCCCATGTTTTCCTCACTTTCGGCCCATCGGCCCGATACCACGCTAGGGTTTTCTTTCTGGTCGTCGGATCTCATCCGACGGCCCTCCGCGCGTGTCGCTGGGACAAAACCAGCCTGACCGGCCGGGGTGAGGGAAACCCTAGTTCATTCTCCCCTCACCCGCAGCCCTCCTTCTCCTCCCCGATCTATTTAGGGTTAGGCTTCCGGTGGTCGCCGCCGGTCGCCGACGACTGCGGAGGACAGCAACATCGGCAATGGCCACCCGCACCACTCTTTCCCCATCTTTTCTCTCCGTCGCCATCGGTGACACTAGGGTTAGGGTTCGGCGGCCGGATACGACGACGACCGCCACCGCAGCGCGCCGCTCCAGCTCCTTTCCCTTCCCCCTTCTGTTCTTTCTTTCTACTCTCTCCCCTCCACCTTGCCGGATCGAATCGAAGAGGAGATGGCACAGTGGCCAGATCCCTCGCCGGTCGCGCCCTCTCCTTTGGTGAGTGCGCCGCTGTCGAGTGATTTGGCTCCGGTGTCCTTTGCCCCGCGAGGAGGTGGTGCTTTTCTTTGCCCCCGAGGGGGTTGACTCCTTCTTCCGACGCCTCGGCTTGCCGATGCGCGTCGGATCGAGAGGGATGGCGCGGCCGAGACGGCGGCGCACTCTGCCGGCGAGCCAGAGGCCCTCCGGTAAGATCTTCTTTGCCCTTTGCCCTTTTTTTTCTTTAGATCTGGCGTTAGGGTTTTCTGTGGAGGGGGTCTTTTTGATTTCTTTCTCTATACCGAACGGATCTAGATGCTAGAACAAGCTCTGATACCAATGTTAAATCCGTTAGGATCATCTAGGTATAGATCAATCACGGGTATATGCTTTTAGGGTTTCCCCTTTGACTGTGTGAAATAACCAGAGAGAGGGAGGCCGAGAGGAGAGGGGTGAGATCGGCGTGTTTACCTTGTCATCCATGCGGGGTCAAGCTCGAGGAGCCGGCCATGGTGTTGTGGTGGTGGCCAAAGAGGTGGGTGAGTGGAGTGAGTGGTGGTGGTGCTTCCCGTGGCTTCTGCCAAACCCTAGATCGGTAGGGGTGTCGGTGGGGTGCCTGGTGCACAGGTGAACCTCGTATTGAGTGCCACCAGCCCCCACCACTTTATATAGGCAGTGCCACAAGGGCCCACCAACCATTGGTTCGGTTGGGCGCCCCCGATCAGGGCACGAGTCAAGGTTCAGTGCGAGCCGTTGGGCTCACGCTGGTGGAGATCAATCCAACACGATCTCCTCCTTTGCTCCGTACTGGTATTCACCGATGGCCCCTGAAGCTTCCTGGAGTTGCTCTGGCCCTGAAGGAGCTCTCGCCGAAGAGATGTGCGTCCCCGATGCCGTCGACGATTAGGAAGGCGACGTTGCCGAGCTCGTCCGCCTCGACCGACCGCTCCAGTGTCTTCTTCGTGAGCTTCCAGTGCTCGTGCACCACTCTCCTCTCTTCCGCTTGTTCTGTGGCGTTGCATCCGTGTCCGTCGCCGTCCGCCACCGCGAGTTGGTCACCGCCGGCCACTCCGGTGACCATATGGTCTGGAGTGCCGCCCGTTCAGCTTCCCGTGACGCCCTCGTACAGATCCGCTAAGTCCTGGGCTCCTACGCGTGCTGAATCGACTAGAACTCGCTCATCCGAGCTCAACCGCGCCGGCCGTCGCATGACGTCACCATGGAGGACCGGTCAACGTGCCAAGTCAGCAAAATACATAGGCGTGTACGACAACAAGTGACCTTGATAAGCCTTTTTTCGAAACACAGTACACGCAGATGACGCTCACATACACGCGCACACACTCACCCCTATGAACGCACATACGCACACCCTACCCCTATGAGCATCTCGAGAGCCTGAGACTGACGAAGTCACCACATGCGCCTTGCTGTCGACGGGAACGTTGCCTCCCACTGAAGAATATTCCGCCTAAATGAGAAACACCAGTGTCAAACCTGACGTTTGAACTCTGATGGGCTGGGGGTACAACCACCCTCCTAACCATCATACCACTGGCAGGTTCTCGACCTTGATAAGCCTCTAACCCTATTTGAATGTTGGGTGACTGAGGCGGGCTAGGCTGTCAAGTACGAGAAGGGCGGGTGCATTTTACCCCACGGATAACCTAACATTTGATTCTTTATTCTTAAAAAATCATCCATTCTGAATTATTTGGCACGGGTGATTGCAGATCCTGCCGAAAATAATGGGATATTCAGCCCTCTCCGCTTCTGCGCCGATTAACAAAAGATCTCCGACGAGACGTGAGGATTGGAATGCTAGACATTGGGGAAGAAATATGGGGACATATCAGGCAAATGTCAAAGTTCTGAAAATTTGAAAATTTCTACTCCTGCCTCTTGGATCATGTACCAAGCGTGAGATTGGAGTTTTTGTCCCTGCACCAACATATTTCATGTTCCGGGAAATGGTTAGCCGAGTCAGCCTGGAGATTCTTGTAGCGATGCTGAAATTGGGAACGAATGAACTCACAGTTGAAGAACAAAATCCGATCTGATCAAACAACCTCGGAACAATGGGAGAGAAAGGGAGGGCGATATGATTTCATGGTTCTTTTTGCAAGACTACCGGGGTGGTGTAGACCTAGGGAAAATCTGAGAATTTGTATACAACCTGACGCTTCACATAGGCATTTTCAGATTTGCAAAAGTTAGCATGTTTTCGCCTAATATGTTCCCGAAGAAATACTTTGAGATTCGTGGGTGCACGTGGCATTGTTTTTTTAGGGTCTAATTTGATACACGGTCTCATAGGATTATTTTCCCCTTGACGTTCCATGGTAGCGGATCGGTAGGCCGATGGAATCGACATCGTTAACCGGACTAAGCTATTCGGACTGCGGGCATCATATAGGTGACAGTAGGTAGCCCAACATTTTCGTTCGTTTGAGGGCATCATAGGGCGCCATCTCAGCACCGGCCGTCGCGAGAATGTGGAAGTTGGTGAGCCAGAAGGCTACAAACGATGGTTATTGCATGCAACGCGGCAATTTCACATGTACATGGAGGTCCATGTGTGCTATCAGTATCAGAGCCGGGCATTAGATGCATCTAGTGGCTCACGATTTTTTTTGTCTTTACATTTACAGGTTGTACCTATTCTAGTGCCTGATAAAATCATGCATATGCAATATTTTTTAAATTATTAAAGGATCTGTTAGTATGAAATGGATACAGAAATCTGAAAAAAAGAAAGAAAAAATAGAGACCGAACGTCCATTACTCATGCATGTGGTGTTGTGTTTTCCTTATTGCGCGTGTCCGTGTTCCCCAGCTCCGCTCACGGCGCCAAAGAACTCACCCGCGCTGGTACGGTCGGGTACACGGAGGCGCAGCTGCTGTACCGGCCGGTCCGCCGTCGGTTTTTAGATTGAGTTTGTGATACGTACGGCAATGGTGGAAACACAATTTCGGTTATTCTAGATATGATTTCCGTTAACCGAATCAACTTGGCGTGCAAGACACGTTTGTACTGTAATCCCCCATTCATCTTTCGGCAAGTCTTCCTAAACGCTGCCGGCCGGTTGATCTGCTCGATCAGTAATCTCCATCCCAACCGATCACACGCCGCTCCGTTCGATCTGCTGCGGCTCCAGGTTGGCAAACCAAGCAGCAGCAGCAGCAGCCGCGGGCCTGACTGGTGGCGGAGGCGATTTGAGATGAGGACGCCTCCTGCGCGGGTGACCGGCCGGCCGGTCAGCCCCGCGCGAGCGCGCTGCCGTTCAAAATGGCTTGTCGTCTTGCGGTGACCGGTCGACCGGTCACCCGCAAGCTAGCCTAAGTGATTTGAGATATATATATATAGAGAGCTGATTACTGATTACTGATTTGTGCAAAATTGTTAGGCTAAGCCTCCCGGGCCGGGCCGGGCCGGGCCGGGCTCGGGGAGTGTCGGACACACCCCTCCGACAGGTGGGCCCAACCTATCATGGGCACAGAGAACAACCTTGTTTAATGGCGCACACCCACCTTCTTCATTCTCACCGTGGTGGGAATCCAGCTTTACGCGTGTTGCCGTCATTAAACCGCTAAGACACATCGCCTCCCAATCATCCTGCGCTTCCCGCCCTTGCCATCGTTTACCATCGAGGGTTTCCGAAGAGCTCCCCCACCCACTAAAATGGTCCGTTGTGCCCCCATACCTACTCTCAATTTGTCGTCAATTCCTGAAGAGATGGCATGTCGTCTCCTACCATGTAGACCACCCTGACGGAGCGCGCGCAACCTCTACCGTCGCAGCCAACTCCTCTGTCTTCATCGGACCAGAAGGAGGAGGAAGAGACTGACAAAAATGAGGAATAGGATGAGTGGCCGCCCTTCCCGAAGCATGCCACCTTGCTCGCATCCTACGACACTGCGCACCAGGAGAGGCGCCAATGGTGGCTGAGGATAGTGGTTACGAAGCAGACCAATGATGCCATCGAGCAGCGCGTCACAAAGATCTCCCTCGCCACCACAGTGAGGGAGGCCGCCGCTCGTCGGTTAATGGCTAAACGAACATCAAGCCGCCCTGACGCTGCAAGCCCCCAGGGAGGCAGCACACGCCACTCGCATCTAGGTCCGGGTGGAGGAGGAGCATCACCGGACAGCGGTGAGGAGGCTGGTGTGCAAAAGGTACTTCGCGCGGCAGCCATCGGAGCACGACAGCGAGGCTGGCTGCATCGACGAGCCACTAACATCGACCTAGATTAGGTTTACTTTTAATTTCGTTTAATTTTCATTCTAAATTCTAAGGTTGAAAAAAATTCCTGCCGTTCGTTATGATTTTGAGTTTTCATTTTATTTTATTTTTTAACAATTTTGGAGCATCGCTTGGGGCAGCTGCCCCTTTCTGTTCACCGTTTTGAAGGTGCCGAACAAATTTTCTGGAGATGCTCTAATTCAACCGAACTTTCCTAAATTATGGTAAAGCCAAGCGTGAGATTCTTATTATAGCACCAAATACTTAATTGACTGTAAACATATGTACTGTGTAATGTGTGTGTGACTACAAAATATTGGGCCCCGCCGCCAACACACCAAGACGTACGACACATAGCGACAAATAGCGTTTGGGCATCTCCTCATGGTTCTCTTATAGTATTGTTATTATTTATAGTCCGGTAATGTGACTAGGGCCCAGCAGGCATTATTTTAAACTCATCAACGCTTGAGAGCCCCAAACCTTCAACATGAGTAGTACGTGTGCACCCATGCACATATATATGTGCGCTTAATTTCTGCTTGCATGCACAAAACATCGGCAAACGCCATGGCACATGCAGCGGAAGGCCTGCATAGGGATTTGGATTTCGTCCGAGAAAAACGAATTTCGGCCATTTCGGTCAAGACCGGTAAATGTGTTTACCGGACGAAAACTATTGAATTTTACGGAAATTTGGTAAAATAAATTCAAAATTTTGAAGTTTAGTTGAAATATGCTTGAAAATTCATTTTTTGGTCAAATTTCAGTTAATATTTGTCCAAAGTTTCAAGTTTTGGTTCTTTCTTTTTGTCCGAAATTTCATCGAAATTTCCGAAATATCCGAAATTCGGCAATTTCGTTCGGAGCCGATAAATATGTTTACCGGACGAAAACTATTTAATTTTGCGGAAATTTGGTAAAATAAGTTCAAAACTTTGAAGTTCAGTTGAAATATGCTTAAACCTATGCTGTGTAATGTGCGGCCGCCAACACACCAAGACGACACATAGCGACAAATAGCGTTTGGGCATCTCCTCATGGTTCTCTTATACTATTATTATATATAATATAGTCCGGTAATGTGACTAGGGCCCAGCAGGCATTATTTTAAACTCATCCACGCTTGAGGCCCCAAACCTTCAACATGAGTAGTACGTGTGCACCCATGCATATATATGTGTGCTTAATTTCTGCTTACATGCACAAAACATTGGCAAACGCCACAGTGCATGCAGCGGAAGGTCTGCACCCAACAGACGAGTTAGAGAAAATATGACGTGACGCACCGGAGAAATAACGTCAAAACTACGGCGAAAAAGGCCGATCAACTCCGTGTCACGCTGGAGCTATCTCCTTCAACGAAGGGACAAGATGGAGAGTTAGACGGCCCATGCATGCATGTAGTTCAAATTAATGCTTAAGAACTTGGCATCTACATCTATACCATTTGTATTGGTCTCTCTTAATTACGTGATTTCACGTGCCTTTGCTATGATATAACGACTCAACTTTAAGTAGGAGCATTAATCAAATAATTCCCCTATTTGAGAACATATACGTAGAGACAACACTTACTCCGAAACACGACAATATAGTATCAATGTATCTGTGTATGTGTCATGGTAAACTATGGTCTGCTTTATCTCTATTGGGATCATAATGGCTCACCTGTTATATTCGTCTCTTCGCACACCACTTAATTAGCTCATGCTCTATTGTCGTTACTTCACCACTTAGGTTTGCCTCAACTCATTTCTGTTTGTGCTGCTCTGTCTGTGTGCAAGCTTGTTCGAACTCTACATGTGTTGCTCCGTCTACGTCTCAAGTATTAGATTACAGAAATAATATCAGCATTGAGACTATAGTCTTTTTTTATGGGATAGTCAAACTATAGTATTTCACTTATATGAGAAACTGAAAGACGATGCAGATGAATGAGCATGTCATGTTCCTTGCCATCCACCAAGGTGAAAATGCTACAGATTTTTTCGGACCGACCGGAGGCTCGCCTTCAGCAAATACGGAGTTGCCGATATTGTTATGGGTAAGAATAGTAATTCACGGGTATGGAAAATGAAGTGGTTTTATTAATATTCTTCAATATCCGAAGATATACCATATTTCATGGTAATATCTGGCACACCATTCGGCAACTAATACCGTACAAATATTTTTATGGTATAAGTGAATCTTTTATGTTTTAATTTATATTATTATTAAAATGACTTATAAAATTTATGGAATGTAAATACACTACATAAAGATTTATAAATAAAAATACATTCCATGTTTTGGATGTTATGTCTCAAACTGGTGGTATTTTATGGAATGTAATTTTTTAAAAGTTCACATTATGAGTTCTAACAATCTGAAGTATAACATTTTGTTGGAGGCACCCTCTTCGAATATAACAATACATAAATTTAGTTTCTACTATGTTGGTTCAAAACCTGTGCTACATGTGAGTCCTATTTTCGAAACAAACATTTGACAAAATAATTATCGGCAATCGAACCCTATTCGCCCTATGTTCGATCCATATTCCTAGCCAGCAAGCTCTGATTTCGTAATCATATCCGTATACAAATGCTACGACTTTGAATCCATAAAAAATTTGATTACGGACATGGTTTCACTACTATTCAACCGTATCCGCTCCGTCTTCGTCCCTTCATGTACCCCTGTCCCACCCCAATTAGAGAACCAAGTTTTTTTTGCGATTAAACTGCAAATATATTAATCAAACTTTGTAGTATAGTAACCCAAAGAACAAGGAAATTACAACCTGGTCCTAGGGAACCGACACGGACACCCTTAATGTACATGTTAAGGACAAGGGCATGAGGGAATTAGCTCAATCTATTCAAACCATAATTAATAGTTAAGATACTCCGGTAATGACTAGGGCCCAGCCATTATTTTTAACTCTCCCACGCTTCAACCCCCAAACCTTCAACATAAGTAGTACGTGTGCACCTATGCACGCACATATATATGTGCACTTAATTTCTGCCTAATGCACAAAACATTGGCAAACGCCACGGCACATGCAGCGGAAGGCCTGTGTCCAACACAAGAGTGCAAGAAAATATGACGCGACACAATGGAGAAATAACGTAAAAACCAATGGCAATCAACTTTGTGTCACGCCGGAGCTGACAAGCTGAAGAGTTTGACGGCCCATGCATGCACGTAGTTCAAATTAATTATATATATTAAGAACTTGGCATTTACATATACAGTATTACCTTCTGTATTGGTCTCTTAATTACGTGGAAATGATTTCGATGCAAAAAATAATACGTGATTAAATTGATTCACCACGTACTTACTCCCATTTTGCATGCATGTAGTTCAAATCAAAGCTTAAGCACTTGCATTTACGTACATATGCAACCGAAGTTGTATTAATTACCGGATTAAATTGACCCTCTACGTACGTACGTACCATTGCACTAGTCTCTTCTTCAGACACTATACAATTTGCATCCGGAGGCTCAGAATTCCGTTTGGCATTTGTCAGCCCCATAATGGAGTTGACGAAAGGTATATATATATACTTAACCATCTCCAAGTTTGCATGTTTAGAGTGCCTTGTCGGCGGTGCCATGAAGTAATTAACATGGAGTACTAACTACCTTTGTGTACCATGGTACCCAGCTAGCCTTTGAAGGAGAGTCGAGATGCCCTTGCCATCCAACTACTATAGCTAGCTAGAATTGTTCTTGAGGAATGGCTTGGGCATACAATCGAGTTTGCGCGGACTTTTGGTGGCTCCCTAGTTTGGTTGTCACCCTGCTTGTTAAACTATCTTTGTGTCTTGAATATATAGAAATGGTGATTTGCGCGATGAAACTCATTCTTTCTCACCTAGTATGAACGGTTATACCGACCAAAATACACCGTACCGTTAAAAAGCAAGAAACAATATATGTTACCCATCAACCAATGTTGGAACTCGAGATTAATGTTCAGGATCTAAGAACGATATAGCAATGTTATCAAGATATGAACTCAGTTATATCTCCGACATACGACCGTAGATCGAGAACAACAACGAATTAACAGATCTAACTGACATACGACATACACGACGTGCAGAAGTTGAGCGCCTTAACCAACCGATGAAATTTAAGCTTCGAAATTGCGCTTGATCTATGCCGCGTCGTCAGCAAGGATCCCCAGCAGCCCGCCGGGCGGCGCCACCGGACCTGCAAGGCCTCCCGCGTCGTCAGCAAGGATCCCCTGCAGCACGGTCGGCGCCACCTGACCTGCGAGGCCTCCTCCGAGGCCGAGGGGCACCGCACCTCCCCACAGAGGGTAGCGGCGGTCGAGGAGGGGGAGGCGCGGCGGGTGCTGGACCGGGAGGGTGCGAGTGCGACGAAGGAGAGAGAGCAGGGGGATGCGTGGCGGCTCCGGGTCGGCGCGAGGGCGGAGTACTGGTACCTGAAGAAGCCGCCGCGGCGGCTGCGGGCGGGCGCGACGGCGGAGGGGCAGGCGGTGGAGAGGAGGAAGAGGTCTGAAGTGGAGCGTGAGGCCGAGGGGAACCCGGACGACGGGGTCGTCGTCGTCCTCCTCCTCCTCCTCCTCCTCCTCGCCGGCTAGCAGGGCAGCCATGAGCAAGGCGAAGAAGGCGAAGGCCAGGAGCTCGGGACCCAACCCCTCGAGCGAGGCGAGGACCGGGCGGAAGAGGGCCTCCATCCGCCGGAGGAGGGCCCCTCCTCCATCTCCCAGTGGACGTAGGGCATCGGCGAGGAGGTGGTTGGGCCGAGGCGAGCGATCGGCGGGGGGAGAGTCGCGGCGGAGATAGCCGATGGCCTCCTTGAGTAGACGCCAGTCGGTGAGTACGTCGCGGACGCGGACGCCGGGCGGGATGAGAGAGGAGAGGGGGGGCATCTGGAAGATGGGGGCCTGAGATAGGGCGTCGGCGGCGGCCCTCTCTGCGGCGGTGGCCATGGGTGGTGGGTGGGGAGGTTTGGGAATTGGGAGAGAGAGAAGAGGATTGGTTATTGGCTTCTTGCTTCTTGGAGTCGGATTGCGGAGGAAGGAGGTGATCGGCGTACGTGCTCTCTGTTATATATAGGGGCGGGGAGGCGGCCGTCGGAAGGCGCACGGGCCTCCGCGGGTCCGGTCGGATGTCTACGCCAGCGCGCGCTGTTGCCGTTCCGCACGCGACGCCGGCGCCTTCGAAGGGTTATGCACTTATGCTTTCCAGCCGGGACACCGCGCGGCCGACTGCGAGGTCGGGCCGGTGTGCATCCGCTGCGACGTGGAGGTCGAACGACTGCACGGAGCCGTAACGCCCGGCGTCGGAGTCTAGCTAGGACAGGTGCGAACCGGGATGCTCCGTCGCCGCGCATGGGTACTGGTGCACGTGCGCCCCCTCAAGAACAGGTGCGGCGGGAGGCACAGTGCGTGCCGCCGGCGTCCGCACTTCGGGCGGTGCCAGACCGTGTGGCCGGTGGCGCCCCGCGCGGTGGACGTGGTTGCGCTCGCTGCTCCCCCGCGGCCTACACGACCACACCTCGCGTCGCCCGGCGGCGCAACTCCACTGCGTTGCGAACCAGCGGTCTTCCGCCACGGCCGCCCTCCTCGGCGCCGTCGCTCGCGGCTGCGCGAGTGGACCGCTGCTTGCCCAAGCTAGTTCTGGCTATGGTTTTGGTCAAAACGTTCTGGCCAAGGTACTAGTCTGATGGTACTTTTGGTCGCTGCATCTCAGCAAATTAGGAATGGATGGATTTGCTTGCTAGGTGCTTCTTCGTCAGGACAACCAATCAGGAGTTCATGACTGAACTTAGTAGTTGAGGATTCATTGGTTTTTCTTAATATATTTCAAGAATTTTGTCCTGCTATTCACCTCAAATTTTTTTTTTCTCCTGCTATAGAAGAGACTTCCCCTGCCGTCGAAATGAATTTGGGACACTTCTTTTAAACTTCTGCTTGTGCATAAGCAAATTTTTAGATTGTGGTGGGGAAATACTGTTGCCAGCTGTGTGTGGTACACTTCTTTTGCATAAGCAGGTTCTGCCTCCTGAAAAATATCAAAATGCTGACAACCCCGTCCCACTTGACAGTGGCTCAAATCGCACCACCGGAGCAGGTCGTCGGGGTGGAGGTCGGAGTCCGTCGGGGCGGAGCAGGGCGGAGGGCGTCGGCGTCGGGGGCAGAGGGCGTCGGCGTTGGGGGCGGAGCAGGTCCAGGCGACGGGACGACAAGCTCGACCTGCATAGCTCGAGCTGCGGAGCCGGCAAGCGGGGCGGGGAATGGCGGGATCCGGCCGAGGCGCGTCGGGATCTGGTAGAGGTGGGGTCGGCGACCGTCGGTGGCCGGCCTGTCCACCGGCGGCGGCGTGGTGGGGGTGGGGGTCGGGGACGGGACGGGCAACGCGGGAGGCGCGAGGTTGGAGGCAGCGGGCGACGCGGGCGGCGTGTTGGAGGTCGGGGACGACGATGGGGGGCGCGAGCAGGGAGGCAGCGGGCGGCGGAGGTCGGGGACGGGAGTGAGGTTGGGGACGAGAGGGGAAAACGTTTCGGGAAGAAGCTCGGGAATCTGGCTAGAAACTGCTCCGGACCAGTTTCTCACATCCTTCACGTTTTCAGTTTCGAGGTAGAAATAAGCAGTGGAGAAGCTAGACACTTCTTTTAAGTTTCTCCGGTTTGGAACCCAAAAACTGGCCCTGAAACTTAAAAGAAGTGTCCCTTTGTTGTACACCGCATGAATGGATCCGAAGGAGAGGCTGCCATGTCAGCTCCTTGGTCGCCTTGCTGTTCGATGGTCATCTCTCCGCGGCGTTGCTGGGATCTTGCTGCACCTTTGCCTGAATATGAGAACGGCAGCAATCTGACTGGTTGGGGAACAGACTGTTCGATCGGGAATCGGGAATTCGGGATTTAAGATTCAGGTTAAGTGGATGGACTGCTTTGAGATTCGCATCACCAAGTGTCAATCCGAGGAGTTGGTCTAGCCTTGCGAGTGTACGACCCATGTCGTATAAGATTTTCTTCTTGAAACGATGGAGGCGGCGGTAGCGGAGACGCCGTGATTATCCGCCACTAATATATCTATCATGGTGGGTGTTCACTTAGGGAGTTAAGTGGATCTGGGCTTGGGACATTGTGGGCTGCCCTCCACTTTCATGTCTAGTCGCTTCTGGCTGTGATGCACCTCTCGGCACCTGCATGCCGTGGATTTGGGCAAGCGCCACCGAAGAAAGCTTCCTTTGCATGGTCCAGCTGAAGGCATTGGGAATTTCCACGTGCGACTTTGCAGTAGAGCTAGGATGCCTACCCGCAGGAGATGAGGGAAGTTTTCGATTCCGCGTTGAACGATCAACAGATGAGGGTGCTTTGCTGCCATCTTTGGATGACAGTGCCAAGAAGCTTTGCTGCGTTGGAGCCGTGCCTTGTGGTCACTGGAGCTTGAGTGCGTCTTGATGCGCAGAGGGAGGAGTCTAACTATCTTATGGATAGAAACCCTGAGACCGTGATGACCCACAAGTATAGGGGATCGCAACAGTCTTCGAGTGAAGTAAAACCCAAATTTGTTGATTCGATACAAGGGGATCCAAAGAATATTTATAAGCCTTAGGAGCTGATTTGTCAGATCAGTCACACCTGGAAAGTAACTTGCTTGACACAATTTATCAGTAGCAACCGTAATATAATAGCAGCAGTAATAAAGAAAGAGCAGTGGAATTGTAAAAACAGCAATAGTAGCAATCTTAGTAACAGCAGGATTAAAACACCGTAGCCATAGGGATGTAAATACGGGCGCTGCATGGATAAGATAGTTCATAAAATAATTACAAAGGGCAACATGTAGATAAACAAATAAACTGTATCAAGGTGCTAATAAACATAGGCATGTATTTCGTAGGTAGTCGTGCGTGTTTGCAATAAGATACTTGCACAACATTTTTTGTCCAACCATCCCGTTTCAGCGGGGTCTTTATGAGAAGCCTAAAGGTCATTAAGGTACTCCTTTTACAAAGCACCAGAGTAAAACATTAACATTCAGTGAATACATATAACCCTCAAGTCACAGTCATCCCCTCCGGTTGTCCCAAAAGCTGTCACTTTGGGGCCTCGGGTTCCGGAAAATAGCAGGTGCAAACAACTTGTAGATATGATCCAAAACAATATTTATCATAATATGTTCAGATCTGAAAACTTGGCACTCGGGCCCTAAGTGTCAAGCATTACGCACACCAAGTTGCAACAACAATAAAAGGCACTCTCACAGATACTTGGCATCATGCCCTAACAATCCAACATCTTATTACATGAACAATCTCATCCAATCCCTAACACCCCCTCAGCCTACAGCGGGGAATTACCCACACATGGATGGGGGAAACATGGATAGTCGATGGAGAGGCGATGGTGATGGCGACGATCTCCCCTTCATTCTCCGTCCCGGTAGGGTGTCGGAACAGGAACTTCTGCTCCACGAATTAGGTTTCGAGGCGGCGGTGGTGCTCTATATCTATTCTGAAAAAAAAATAGGGTTCTGGCGTTTTTAGGTCGAGGGAAATAAATAAGCAAAAGGAGCGTTGTCGACCGAGCCACCAGGTGGCTAGGTGGGACCCAGGCGCGGCTCAGCCCGGGCCGCGGCCAGGTGGCACCTCGGGGCTGTGGGCTCCTCCCACAGCTTCCCTTTTGGCTCAGTGGGTCTTCTGCCAAATAAGAATTTCTGGATTTTTTCCAGAATTTTCCGAGAAATTTGATTTCTGCACAAAAATAAGACACCAAGGCAATTCTGCTGAAAACATCGTTAGTCCGCGTTAGTTCCATTCAAATCATGCAAATTAGAGGAGAAACAATATCAAAAGTGTTTGGAAAAGTGGATACGGTTTGGACGTTTCAAACTCCCCCAAGCTTAACATATTGCTTGTCCTCAAGCAATTCAGTTGGTAAACTGAATGCGATAAAAGAAACTTTTACGAACACATTTGCTTCTCATGATGTAAACATACTTGTTCTTATGATCAAAAACTTTAACAGGTGCATGATAAAACTTTAACACCTCCTAAAATTCATACCTTTCAATCAAACTAAAAAATCGAAAAAATGAAAAACCTTCATATTGTGTCATTTTATATGACATATTATCAATATAAAATTATAAACTTGGAATAATGCAAATATTTTGAAAATTGGTTCTTATAAACGAGGTATCATGTATGAAGATCAATAGATTCATAACTTTCAAGCCAAATGATAAATGTTATGGCCATGTCCATAGTATTGTTTGCTCAAAAATCATTTTTAGGTACATAATGATATTTTATAAGACATATACAAATAGTTTCGCAATATTCAACGTCTCACTAAGAATGGTCGTGTCGTCAATTTTGAGCGCATTTTGAAATCGACATAAAGAATAAAAAGAAAATCAAAATATTAGAAATCCTTTGCAGTGTGTCACTATATGTGACCTAGTTTCGAGGAAAATTAATAAACTTTGAATACAACAAATATCGTGAAAAAGTGTTCTCACAAATTAGCTATCATGTACGAAGATTCGTAGCTTTCAGGCCAAATAACGAATGTTATGCCTAGATTTATGGCATAGTTTGTTCAAATGATCCCATATTGCGTACATGGGTGTATCTTGTGATGGAGAACAAAAGTGTCGAAGAAACTTTTCACTTTTGTTACACAAAAAAATATTTTTTATTTTTCGAGTACAAAAAATGGGTTGTTTTTTGAAGCACCTACCAAAACTATGTTGACAATTTGAACCACACCAATTTTTAAAACTATTTTACCATATTTTATGTACAAATAACCAAATTTTTGTGTGTAAAGAGGTTTTCATTTACCTCTCGTAAAAAAGACAAACTTCTGCCGATTCAGTTGGAACTGGGTAAAAGTTAAACTACAACTGCTTCATAGTTTGCTCATGCTTTTATGAAAAAATCATTTTTAGGTACATAAAGATATTTTATAAGACATACACAAATAGTTTTGCAATATTCAACGTCTCACTAAGAACGGTCGTGTCGTCAATTTTGAGCGCATTTTCAAATCGGCATAAAAAATAAATAAAAAATCAAAATATTAGAAATTGTTCGCAATGTGTCACTATACGTGACCTAGTTTCGAGGAAAAATAATAAACTTTGAATACAACAAATATCGTGAAAAGTGTTCTCATAAATAGACTATCATGTATGAAGATACATAGTTTTCAGGCCAAATAACGAAAGTTATGACTAGATTCATGGCATAGTTTGTTCAAATGATCCCATATTGTGCACATGGGTGCACCCTATAATGGAGAACAATGTTGCCGAAGAAAGTTTTCATTTTCGTTACACAAGAAAAGCATTTTTCATTTTTGAGTGCAAGAAATGGGTTGTTTTGTGAAGCACCTACCAAAACTATGTTGACAATTTGAACCACACCAATTGTTAAAAATATTATACCATATTTATGTACAAATAACCAAATGGTTGTGTGTAAAGAGGTTTTCATCTACCTCTCATAAAAAAGACAAACTGCTGCCGATTCATTTGGAACCGAGTAAAATTTGAACTACACCTACTTCTTAGTTTGCTCATGATTTTTTGAAAAATTATTTTTAGATACACAATTATCTATTTTATTTGATATACACAAAGATTTTTCACAAAAATCAACCCGTAACTACGAACGGTCGTGTTGTCAATTTTGACCGCATTTTGAAATATAAAGAATTCAAAAATTCAAATAAATGAAAATCCTTCGCAATGTGTCATTATTTGTGACCTATTATATAATTATATGTGACCTATTATATCATTGCATCATGCATGTTTCATATTATATCATAAGCATTACATCATTCAAAAAAATTCATTGTAGTTGACTTGCATTTTTTAAAGACAAAAACCAAAAAGCCTACTTCAAAATCCCCTAAATTCCCTATTAAAGAAATAAATGATCATGGGAAAGATTGTATTTTAGATTTGTGAAAATTGGTTCCAAATGGTCTATAATGACTAGGAACAATTTTGCAAATTTCGCAAAATTGATTTCGGTCAATTTGGAAGGTCAAATTCAATTTATATAAATGAAAACAGAAAAAAAAATGTGCCGAGCCAGCCCAACCCAGCTAGCTACCAGCAGCCGGACCAATATACAGGCCGGATTTCAGCCCATTTCGGTCCGCACACCGGCCCGTAGGTGGAGGAATGGAGGCCTCTTTTCACCGAAGCCCAGGTAAGCAACAGAATAGGTGTTTAATAAAGCCGAGTGCGGTTGTATGACATCAGCGGAGTGGTGCCCTGTGGCTAGGTCATCCCGCGGTGAGTTGGAGCTCCTGGGTTCGAATCCCAAGTTTTTCCTTTTTACGTGTTTATTCCCACGAACATAGAAGTGATAGAACCTGGGCCCACGTGTCAGTTTAGCACACGCTGGTAGGCCCCACATGTCAGGTTAGGTGGTTACAGGACCACATCTGAGTAACTTCAAACCATGGCTGACTAGGGACACGTAAGCGAAAATGACACCTAAGTACTGACATGTAGGCAAGACTGCTGAGTTGACAGTCAACAAATACAAATGACCCTTTAAATTGGTCGTAATTGACTAGAAAAAAGTTTGCAGGCTAGTGCCGTCCGAATTATGACCAGTTCATGAATGAGGGTATGACCTTCCTGAGAAATTTGGTCGTTATATTTTTGGGTTTAGACCCTCCAAAACGGATTACGACCAAGTGATTAAAATTGGTCATAAATCTATGACCAATTTTTCCATAGACATTATCAGAAAGTCATAAACGAGCATATTTCTTGTAGTGTTCCATCTCCATCTCGTGGACCAATGCCGTGGCCGGCGTGCCCAGAACGGAGGTCTCGAGCGGCGCCGATATCCAGGCGATGAAGCTTGACAAGGGGGACCTAGGTGTACCCCCTCCAGGTCCTGCTGCCCATGGCCGGCCAGTGTGACGAAGGACCCCTCGGAATGGTGCTTGTCCTCCATCCCAACGGCATGCTCGCCCAGCTCGACACCCATCTCCTTGTCGGTTGTCGCCTGACAACACCTGCTCGCACGACACGTCGACCAGCAAGATCAGAACCATGCCGAGGCCCTCACCCGGACCTCGATCAGCTAGAAGAGGGGAGCAAGCCGAGGCCGGACGCGAGACCCGCGCCGATGACTCGTCAGGAAACTCCTGCCCAGCCGGTGATGGCTGATCCTACAGCCCCTGCATAATTGCCTCGCGGTCATGATACGTGTCAAACATATCTATAATTTTTGATTGATCCATACTAGTTTTGTGATATTTTCACATGTTTATACTATCTTATTATATCACTAGGAAACATGACCGTGCGTTGCAACGAGAGAGAAAATTGTATCTTATAAGCGCACAAAATAAGTTCTCATTGGTGTGGAGCAATGATAATGTGTGTCCAGGTAAGCATGCAGGAGGACGTCCGCCCAAGACTTAGTTCCTGTCCGCCTCGATTTCAAAATATACTGTACTCGCATGATGAACGTAGGCACGTATCTATACTTGCAAGAGAATCAAGAGAGCCACTTGCCTGGCGGACTGCCCGCCCCGTCCCGCCGGACAGTCCGCCTGCATGCCTATGTCTAGGGTTGACTTGCTTGGGAACAATCCTTTCCAGCATACCGTCCGAAAGAGGATTATTTCGACACAATATTTATCACATAAAAGGAATCAAACATGAAATCAACGAATATCGAAATCGCAGATGCAAAGGTAATGATGGTGTTTGAACAGTAATAAGACTCAGAGTTACATGAAGGTCACACAACGAATTACCCTCTAGAAATACTTCTACACCACTAAGACAACCCAGTTATTTTACTAAACTGAGGTCTTCAGAAAGCACTTTGTTACAGTAAACCAACATAATGCTTATACCGATTTAAATGCAATCTAGTTCAAGAAACAACAAAGTAAGGGCTATACTCAGAAATCAAAACAGAGAAACAAATATATTTCCCCTATGGAAACCAGAAAATTATGTATTTTATATTTAAAATTGGAGAAGATAAAGCACTCCAAAATTTTAATAAGGTCAAAATGTCCAAACAAATAAACCCTTTCAAATAGCACCACTGCCTCCCCTCCCCTCCATCGAGTTCCACGCATTAGAGTTACGTGACCTGGTCAAACTCAGCCTATGAAGGACATATACCATAAACTATGCTGAGGACTACGGTCAACTATGATACTATGCTATCATGATTATAACACTACGAAAAAATGCACTATGATCTGCTTGTCAAAATAATAAAATAATTGAGTTAGCCAAGTTAATCCAAGTAGCCAAGTGCAAAGGTGATAGTTTAATCAACTGCGTCGCATGGCTAGAAGAAGGAAAATTATAGAAGTGAACATTCACCTGAAAGGCATGGAATCAACTCTGTTTCTATCAGATTTAGTTAAAATTCAACTGATATCAGATTTAGATTTAGGTTGATTGTCAGCATACTTGCATATTAGTGTGTTTTCTTACCAAAGAGATTAGTGTAAGCTACCTAGCCTTATATTGGAGTATTATGCCTCGTGATTGTCAGCATACTTACATATTAGTGTGTTTTCTTACCAAAGAGATTAGTGCAGGCTACCTAGCCTTATATTGGAGTATTGTGCCTCATGATGGCTATGCTATCTAAAAATAGGGTGATTGTCTTTATAAATCATTAAGAAGTTTTAGATGCACGTCCTATGTATATTTGGACTATAAATATGATTCATGTATTATCTGAAAATCATTGTTAGGGTAAGAAATATATTTCATGAGCTTGTTAGTTGCTCGTGCGGTGCTATGGAAGAAAACAAATATATAGAAGATATTACTAAAGGGGCACTATATTTCATGAACATACGTCGAGTTTAATCTACATGGATTTCCAACCTCGATGTTGTGAACATTATATTCGAACAATGCATCAACATATTTATATGTCTGATTATCTATATGGGGTTCGAGGAATGGGTGAAGGCACAATGAGAAACTATTGATATAATCAATAGGAATGGGATTAACCTTAAATATCACAAATTATTTCCTGTCTTTTCTATGTTCGCCATTTGTCCTCCTAATTTGTTTTGTCTCTCCTCCCCAAAGTGATGGAAAAGTATTTCAGCTCAACCAACAAATATCCATGTACGTTTACGGGAAAAAACATGATTTTCCCTAAACTCAGTGGCCAAAAATAATCGAGTGAGTTGTCACTAACTCCCATGGCCCAAAAATAAAGTGAAGCATTATGTGTACATACATATGTGTATGCTAGTCGTCTAGTACTTAAATTCCTGCGCAATATTCTTCAGAATTTTCGCAATGAACAAGTTACACTCAAATACATTATGGACTAATTCTCTGTATCAGAAATTATTGCGTGTACAACTATATTGCCCAAAAAATGAAATATAACTCGTCTGATTCACAATAAAGATCCACAAAAAAATACAGTGATATCTATGAGCACAACTCGATAACGCAACTCGATATAGGGCGACACAAACCTCCCTGAAGGTGCATACAATTGAACATATATAGTAATAATATACATGTTCCTAACATCTTAGCATGTCCGAAGGTTACAGTTTCAGTTTAAGGGATCCTATGCAATACTCATTGCGGTGATGAAGTTTCCCTGGCTGGATACCACAAAATCATAACCAACATATAAAATCTTTCTATAAAAAATGTGTAGCGGTAATCTATTCCGTGTAACATCGGCTCATGATGACAGCTTAATGACAGATTCAGGCCAATTGGTGATAAACTCTGGTAAGATAAAAAATGTAATTATATAGTACATGTAATGAGCCGGGGAGATTGAAGCCCGATGCTGATGAAATAAAGTCGTTGCTGGTTGTGAATAAAAATACCAGGGAAAATTACCATGACGACTTTCCCACTCCTCCAGCTGCTTTGCGCGCGAGGACGACCGGAAATCCACTCTCTACTCGACATCTCCTTAATTAATTCCATGGCCGCGGAGTAGCTGATGCATCTGGAGATTGTGGTGGAGATTGTGGGTGCTGAACCCTGAACTACGTCCACGCAAAGAGGAAGATAGCCCTAGGAGAATCGTCCAAGCCTACAAGGCAAAGGGCAACGCCGGATATGTTGAGAAAAGCACTGATCATTCAGACACATACGCAATTTTAGTAAAAGTACTGCACTCTCAATGGCAACAAAATCAAAATATGGCCAACTCAAGTACATTCTTACTCACTTGCTTCCCCAAAATTCAAGTTGATTTGCAACTTGAGGCTCCACAATTTGTTCAAAAAGGATTCAGCAACGAACCATGCTTCACCGCGAGCTCCGACCCCATGAACCATGAAACAAATAAAATGTCTTCTCATTGATAAATATGGATTCTTCTGGCAGCAAGAGATGATAGACAGATCAATGCACTACCTGTTCAGTAATGGAAATCTGAACACAAAATTGCCTCGAATCTATCTTCTCTCGACTGAAGCTGTAGTACCATTACTACCATATGGTGGAGAGCGGAGATGGCGACACAATAAATTGGGGCCTCGCCTGATGGAGCGAGAAGGAGCAGCAACATGTGGGTGATCCTCCTGCACTCCAGACCACAGAATGCATCTCGATCGTCGGTGAAGGCGGCAGCTGACAGAGCTATCAGTGGCCGCGACAACAGGGAAGTCGCGTGGCGGACAGGGGCTTAGGCCATGGCCGTCAAGCTGCCGCCCCCGTTCGTCCTGGCGCAAACCCTCATGACGCTCGCCCCTTCACGCAGCCGGAAGAATGTGGTAGTGCTCAGACCGGCCACCACACGTGTAAGAAGGGGAAGAAGGAGGCGCGGCAGCACCGTAGCGGCACAGGAGGATGATGATGTGGGTCTTGTTTCCGTTTTTACTTGTGCGTGATTACTTGCGTGATTAGGGGATGCGCGAGAGGCACCAGTCGATGGACGGGCGGACGAAAAAGAGCGAAACGTTTCGCTTTGACGTACGACAGAACCAATCTTTCTTTTAGGTAGTATATAGAGATTTCAGACATTTTATTGAAATAACCTATTGACAAGATGCACAGTGCCAATTCCCTGTTTTTGTTATGTTTTTGTTGCAGGAAGTTACTTCTAAAAATATTCTCGAAATTGGACGAAAATTTACGGAGATTTTTTATTAAAGAATTAAGGACCGGAGCCAGAAGGGCGACCCCGGGAGGGACACATAGCCCAGGGGCGGGTCCCACCCGCAGTTCTAAGGGGGGTTGCGGCCATAGCCCGTCTCTGCCCCTCGGGCACCCCCCTCGGCGGCCTCAGACGGCTATAAAATCATTCCAGACGAAAAAACCCTAACCCCCTGGAGGATTTTCCCAAATACGACACAGAGCTCCGCCGCCATCGCTGACAAGTTTCGGGGGGGGGGGGGGGGGGGGGTTCAGAAGGTCCTATTCCGGCACCCTGCCGGGATGGGGATCGACCACCGGAGCCATCTCCATCAACACCGCTGCTTCCCGCGATGAGGAGGGAGTAGTCCCTCACCGGGGCTGAGGCTATACAAGTAGCTATGTGGTTATCTCTCTCTCCCATAATGTAATCCTCGTTGTGATCATGAGCTTTGTTAGCATAGTTGAATACATGATGTTTCCCTACATGTAATGGATATGATTTTGCTTAAGTGCTGTCATCTAGTATAAGTTCAGGAGTCACCGTTATGATCACGGTATCTCGGTGACAGTATGGGTGCCGTGTGTGACTCTAATTATAAAAGCTTAGAGGGATCTTCATCATGAGTTTCTTCTTTATTATTGTTGGATTGAATAGATCATGAGGTTTCTTGATGATTGTGTTATTGAAGAAAGAGACAATTCAAGAAATAGGTTGTGGTGTTTGTTAGTACTATCTTTTGATGCGGATAGTGACAACATGAAGTGTTCATAGATGTGGAATACGAACTTTAAGTTGTGCTTTTCGTAGCCCTATGCAATTCTCATCCTATTTGATCCACGAAAGAATGATCTCCGAGTAATGTCTACCATGCATGTGTTTTTTTGGGAACTATTATATGTTTAATTATGTTAATGATGTTGAGAGTAGTCACTAGTGAAAGTACGAAGCCTAGGCATTGTTTCCAAGCATTGATACACTGTTTTAGTCACTTTTGTCACTTGTTTGCTTGCTGCCATTTTTATTACAGAATTACAAAATCACCTTTTAACATCCATATCACTTGCATTTTACTATCTCTTTGCCAAACTATTGCACCTATACAATTAGCCATTGTATTAGGTGTGTTGGAGACACAAGAGACTTCTTGTATCTTAATTGCAGGATTGCTTGAGAGAGGAAACGTTCAACCTCTTCCTCCCGTGGATTCGATAAACCTTAGATTACTCACTTAAGGGAAATTTGCCGTTGTCCTACAAACCTCTGCGCTTGGAGGCCCAACAAGTCTACAAGAATAGAAGCGTGTAGTAGACATCAAGCTAATTTCTGGCGCCGTTGCCGGGGAGGAAAGGTAAGCGGTACTCACTCTCCCTTCAACAAAGCTAATTTCTAGCATCGTTATTGAGAAGGTGTGTGCTTGAAGGTATCTTATTTAGATCTTGCAATTAAATATTTTTGTTTCTTGTTTTTATTTTACTAGTTTGGCTTATAGAACGTTGTCCTTTAAATTTGCTTTTTGAGAGTGACCTCCCCACCACTCCCGTGGTGGATAAGGTTACTCCACACACTGAATGTATTCCTTTCAAAATACCGATGGGAATAATTGATCGTGTTATGAGTAACTGCTATGCAGGAGATGGAGCTATACATCCTAGTTATCATCTGCTTTATATTAAACAATTATGTGAGTTGTTTGAGATTGCAGGTGTATCAAGAGAGGTAATCATGAGGAAATTATTTTCCTTATCACTTAAGGAGAAAGCATTGGAGTGGTATAGGCTGCTAGACAATTCTCACTTGTTGGATTGAAAGGAGCTTATGTCTCTCTTTATTATAAATTTTATCCTCTTCATGAAATTCATCAAGATAGAAATTATATCTACAATTTTTGGCCACATGACGGAGAGAGCATTGCTCAAGCTTGGGGGAGATTGAAATCACTACTGCTTAAATGTCCTAACCATGATCTTTCCAAGGATATTATTGTTAATAATTTTATGCAAGGCTATCTCGTCATGACAAGAAAATACTTGATGCTTCTTCTATGAGTTCTTTTACAAGTAAGAAGATTGATTCTAAATGGGATCTCGTTGAAAAGATTCAACACAACATTGAAGATTGGGAGATCGACAAAGGTAAAGGGTCGGATATAAATTATGAGTATGATTGCATTAAGTCTTTTGTTAAAACTGATAGTTTTAATAAGCTTAGAGCTAAGTTTGGACTTGACTCTCATATAGCTGTTGATATCTATAAATCTTTTTCTTCTCATATTAATATTCCTAAAGAGAAATGGTCTAAGAGTCATGAACCTTTCAAAGACATTTGCAAACAAAATCTCTACAAATAATGTTTTATATAAGCATGTTAATTTTTGTGGAGTGCGTAGACCTTGTGAAAGCACTCGGGTTGAAGAAGATAAATATTGTAAGCAACATAAGCATGAAAGAACTAGCAAATGGCTTAAGGATTTATATAAATTTGCAAGAGAATTAAATGACCTCTATTCTTCTATGTGTGAACTTTGCAATGAAGAAGGTCATTTTAATTTCCAATCCTCGTACTTTAATGATAGAACTATTCGACAGTTTTTTGATAACATGTTGACCTCTAGTCTTTATGATGAACTTAATTTTTTTTAGGGTATGAAGAGTTATCGGAAAAAAACTTCTTGGTTAGATAGGTGTACTTTTGGGACGAATATCATTCTTCAGGGATCTTATCATTATTGTGTTGTGAATTGCCGTGACAATGCTTACATTGCAAAAATTAGAAAGAATAACACTTCATCAAAGTATAAAAGGAAAAAATGTTTCTTATGCTGCCAATAATGAAAGGGAGAGATTCTCCCAAGTTTCTCCTGTCTTTTCTAATAATGAATCAGATTATGTGGAGAAGCTTCCTTTCCAACCACTCCCTCCTAAGGTGGTGGTGAAGAAGAAGAAGAAGAGAGGGAGGAGTGAAAAGAAAGAGGAAACGGTATCATCCCCTAAGCATATTTCTCCCATCATGGTTGTTCCTAATGAGCATGAATCAAAAATTATTGAAGATGATACGCTTGATTGTATTCATTATTATCTTGATGTTATGTCTATAGGAACTATTGAAGAAGATTATGTTATGCCTGTTACTTATTGTGATGATCATGATTGGGAAAATAAAACTACTTATGATCTTGAAAATCTTTTTGGCACCAATTTTGAAAATGATGATATTGATAATTGTTATACTGTTGGGAATATTCATGTTTCTTCTAATCATAATGTGGAAAACCCTAAGCTTGGGGATGATGGGTTTGAAAATCCTTTTGGTATTGAAAGTCATGATGATTTGTTTACAAAAATATATGCTTGGAAAGATGACTATCCCCTTGCTTATGATGATATTATGCCTCCAGTTTTTGATGATTATTGTGATGGTAACTATGCCATAAAGAATAATTTTAATCATCCTTACGAGACTTGTCATAATTATTACTCTCCTACTGAACATCATCTTTCTAATATACAATTAGTCTATCATGTCCAAGTTCTATATGATAGTCCTACTCTCAATGCTACTAATAATAAAGATTTTACTTATGTGGAGAGTAACAATAATACTTTTATGCATGTGAATCATGAGAAAAATGATTTATGTGATGGTTATGTTATTGAGTTTTCTTACGATTCTACTGAAAGTTATGACCATAAGTTTTATTACATCGCGTTCAGTTCGAGCTAGGCGGTGAAAAGTTTTATAATGAGAGAGGGAAGCATGGTTATATAAATTTTCATCTTATGAAGTTTCCCCTCTTTATGTTGAAGGTTTTAATGTTGCATTTGCTTTGCCTTCCTATGCTATTAGCTTTATGCTTCAATGATTTATTTCCTTACAAGATTCCTATGCATAGGAACTGGGTTAGACTTAAAAGTGTTTGATATTTACTTCTTGATGCTCTCTTTTGTGTTTCAATTCCTATTCTTATGAGAGCATAATTAAAATCTCAAGCCTAGCTAAAAGGCTATAAAGAAAAGCGCTTGTTGGGAGGCAACCCATCTTTTACTTTCAGTTTTTTTGTTTTTCTTGAGTCATGAAGTTGTTGCCTCTGTAGCAACTTCATTGTCTCTTTTTCTTTTGGTTTTTGTGCCAAGTTTAGCCTCTAATGTATTGAAAGTGCGAGGTATTGTTTTGCTGTCCAGAAACAGATTTCTGTCCTTCACTGTTAAAAAATCCACAAAATATCTGAAATTTATCTTTTTTCTGTTATTTTTAGACAGCAATACTGATACTTTTATCTATCTTTTGTTAGTTTTGAGTTTTCCGATTTGAGCTACAGAAGTGCCTCGAAAAATTCAATCTCTCGTCAAATGTGATACTTTAGAGGAGGAGTACCATATTGAGGCTTAGTAAACAGTAGCTAATGCCCAATAAAGTTGTTTGGAATTTGTTTTGAGTTGAATACATGTGAATTTTAATTTATGAGCACTAACCCTCTAATCAGTTTATGAGAAGTTTTGTGTGAAGAGAGTTTTTAAGTTCCAAAGGAGAGGATAATGAAGAAATTGAAGATGGATCAGAGCTTAAGCTTGGGGATGCCCCCATGGCACCCCCTCTGAATATCAAGAACCATCAAGCGTCTAAGCTTGGGGATTCCCAAGGCGTCCCCTCCTCGTCATCGACTATCATGAGGTCGTCTTCGTTGGACTAAGTTTTTATCACTTTACATATTATGTGCTATGCTTGGAGCGTCTTTTTTGCTTTCAGTTTTGTTTGTTTGTTAGTTTGTTTGTTTTCTGGTCATATCCTTGTTGGATCCTAGCTTTATTTGTGTGGGAGAGAGACAGGCTCCGCTTTTTCATTTGAATACTCATTTGTTTCGCTTATATCTTGTTGAGTATTCTTAGCTACTGTTTGTTTGCTAGTAAGCTCTCGCTTTTAGCTTTTATCTTGTTTAGAACTGCTAGTTGTTGATGTTAAAATCTCTTATTCTTCACTTATACTTGTTGGAGAGTTGTTATTGATAAATTGCTTGAATTGTCAAAGTGACAAAATGCTATCCATGTGATATTGGAATGAAATGAAATCCTACATAGTCTTATAGATCATCGTGTGGATACTTGATGCTTCTCAATTGTTTTGAGATATTAAGATGAATGCTTAAACTTGCTAGTTATTTGAGTGGAAATTGATTAGTAAAGAAATACAGTTAAAAGCTTGAAACTGTGTGGTGTTTCGTAGTTGTTAATTCATAAAGCTAATCTTTCAATCAAAAGAACTGTTTGGTCAACAAGGGAGACTGTGTGGAGTGTTTATGGTTTTGATTGACTTATGTCATATGTTACTCTGTTACCGGTTAATGTTGGATGTTTGCTTCAAATACTATTTTTGCTAAGCCAAAAAACTCTGTACTAAGCGGGAATGCTGCTTGTGCATCAAAATCCCAAAGACAAACTATCTTGCCAGCTGAGTCCACCATATCTACCTATGCATGGTATTTCCTGCTATTCCAAGTAAATTTGTCATGTGCTACCTTTAAAATATTCAAAATACTCCTTTTTGTGCCTCTGCTTTTAATCTCATGAGGGAGCAGTAGAGAGCTAGATATAACTTGTGACAAGCAAGATCATTTCCCCGCTTTCACCCGGTGTCGATGGTTTACGTCTTCACTTGAATCAACCTGAGAGCAGCTTAAGCAAAATATAAATATAACTCATCATTCTACTCCGCGCAATGAAAATCTGAGAAATCAGCTCAAAACATTGGACAGTGGTGAAACCAAGGAGAAAGAGGAATGCACTCGTTCCTCTAAAACCAGCTGCTCTCACAAGTTTAAAAGTCTTAGTTGTTATGGGGGACTAGTTAGCTTCTCTGTTGTGAAATCATTGACGAAAGCATGCATCTCTCAAAATTGTTTTTATCTCAGTTTTTCAAAATCAAAAAGCTCTAGCACATGACTAATTCCTGCTTCCCTCTGCGAAGGGCCTTTCTTTTACTTTTAATATTGAGTCAGTTTTCCTTTTTCCTTCTATATCCACCAAAGCAAACATATACCATTGACCCTGGGTATCATTGATCATATTGCATCATCAGATTAAACATGAATCTTTATATTGACTTTATCTATAAGATAAGCAGTTGGAAGTTGAAGCTTTTTGCTAATACTTACATCTTCCTTTGTGTTGATTCTCAAAAACTTTTGTCGTGGAACCATTACCTTTGAGAATTAGTCAATTGTGTGGGTCACATTGTTTTCATGTCTTTAACGTACTATTTATGAAAGGTTTTGCTTGAATGATTCAACTTGGTTATTCATTGCTTTCTTGCTATCAACTATAGACAATTGTTTTGTATCACTTCATTCACGTCCTATGCTTTACATTACTATGTTGATCAAGTTTGTGTTAATTGCATGTCTCATAAAAAATTATTTTATTATCACTTACCTACTCGAGTACGAGTAGGAGTTAAGCTTGGGGATGTTGATACGTGTCAAATGCATCTATAATTTTTGATTGATCCATACTAGTTTTGTGATGTTGTCACATGTTTCTACCATCTTATTATATTATTTTGAGTCATTTTATTGAACCAACCTATTGATCCACGAAAGTATGATCTCCGAGTAACGTCTATCATGTATGTGTTTTTGTGGAAACTATCATGTGTTTAATTATGTAAATGATGTTGAGAGTAGTCACTAGTGAAAGTAAGAAGCCTAGGCCTTGTTTCCAAGCATTGACACACCGTTTTTAGTCAGTTTTATCACTTGTTTGCTTGCTGCCCTTTTTATTACAGAATTATAAAATCACCTTTTATCATCCATATCACTTGTATTTTACTATCTCTTCGCCGAACTAGTGCACCTATATAATTAGCCATTATATTAGGTGTGTTGGGGACACAAGATACTTCTTGTATCTTAATTACAGGATTGCTTGAGAGAGGACACGTTCAACCTCTTCCTCCCGTGGATTCGATAAACCTTGGGTTACTCACTTAAGGAAAATTTGCTCTTGTCCTACAAACCTCTGCGCTTGGAGGCCCAACAAGTCTATAAGAATAGAAGCATGTAGTAGACATCAGGTCACCGTCCTTATCTTGTGAAAGCAGTAGAATCAGGCCGTCGTGCTCGTTCTCCTCAGATAGAGCTCCGTCCACGCCCCCCTTGTAGCACCGCTCGCAGGCCAACACCACCTCCGTCACCTGGGCGTTGCACATGTCGAGCTCCCTCACCGGCGCCATGAGGACGGAGGCGAATGAACGCAAGGGGCATACCAGCGTGGTCCGGTGGCGAGGAGGGCTTGGGGGGGCGAGGTCGATCCGGCAGCCTGTTGCAGTCTTTGGCCAGGTGCCCAGCGCGCTCGCAGAACCAGCATACCTTGGGGTCTCTACAGGAGATGTGGTGCTCGGAGCTCAGACATCTGAAGCAGCGGCCGCGCATCCGCCTTAAGAAGGCGGCCCACCCCCTCCGCTCAGCTCCCTTGGATGCGTGACGACCATCGATTGTAGGAGTGGTGCTGCCACCAGGTCTTCGAGCGGCCGCCAGCAAGAAGCTTGAAGGAACCATCTTGTCGCTGCCTCCCCGCCATGACCGGACGCGGAGAGCAAATGCGCCGCACGGCGCCCGTCCCTGTCGGAGCCACCAAGCTCCCCCTGGCTCCAATCCGCGAGCAGAGGCATCGAGGCTTCCCCCTAGCCGGAGGAGGGAGTAGCAACTCGCCCTACTCCGCCGGATCCACCATTAAGGCCCTGCGGAAGCGTGGCTTCCCCATCATATCCCCATGAACTAAACGAGCTGCCTAAATTTTTTAAATAATACAATTTTTTATTAATTTCTAGAAATAATACACGTTTTAAAACATTAACGGAAATAATACACCCTCGGCGTTAGGGAGGCCGACCAGCTCTAATCGGCGTTAGGGAGGCCGAGCAGGTGCAATCGGCGTGGAGGAAGCCGATTAGCTAATCGGCCCTGCGGCATGCCGTCTGACGCGCACCTGGTCGGCGTGGGGCAAGCCGAGCAGGGCTTGTCGGCTTAGAGGAAGCCGATAGGTGCCTTTCGGCTACACGCACACCGATTGCTGCATGTACCCGATTTTTGCAACGACAAACTTCGCACCATATATTTGTATCGACCCAGTTTCGTCCCGCATTTTATTTCGCCACCTTCCCCGATACCTTATTCCCGCCAGTTTGTTCCGCCCTTTGTCTTCCCGCCATATTTCTCCCGCCTTTTTTTCTCTTCCCGGCCTATAAAAGCCGTTGCTCAGTCAGGTGGATAAGCAGTCTAGCGAATTCACTCATCAATGTCGGGTTTTCGTCCTTACCGTAGCTTTCGTCGACACCAGTCTGAGTTTCTTTTGAAGTGTGCCGCCGATTTTAGGGTAGACAATAAATTAGTTCCATGGGAGGAACTCATTAGTAGTGATAGTTTGCTCACTGAGATTGACGCGACATTGGTTAGAAGATCATCTAGGCTCACTCCATATTGGGCTCATAGGACTCCACAGGAAATACGACAGGAACTTCTCAGGCTGCATGAAAGGTGGAAGAAGGTGGAGCAAAGAACTAGGGACGAGAACTTCCTCAATTGGTTAGCAGATCATCCGTGGTCATGGGCGGAGGAGAGCGAGGACGATGATGACATCTTCATGCCTACCATCACGGCCAAGAGAGCAGCAGCGTCGAAGGGCAAGAGAGCGGCATCGTCGAAGGGAAAGGGAGCGGCATCGTCGAAGGGCAAGGGAGCAGCATCATCGAAGGGCAAGGGAGCGGTTCGACGGAGGCAGGAGGATGCGTGGACGGGAGATGACATTTATGTTAAGTGTCACATGTATCTTAATTTCAGTTCTAGCTGTTAATTTAAGCGTGTTTTAATGGAGAAGTTGTAATCTCGCCATTTCTTAATAAATGTCGGAAGCATTGTCTGATCAAATATAGATAGGAATATGTCTCATACAAATATGGTGTCTCGTACATAGATAGGATTATGTCTCATACATAGACAGGAATAGGTCTCACACAAATATGATGTCTCGTACATAGCTAGATAGTAATAACTGTAGTGATAGACATAGGTCTCTGATACGTGCATTTTATATCATCATTTATACATCTTATATCATCATATTAGAATGTTATTGGCATTGTTATATCAATGTTTTGCATGTTTTAGATGATTTATGGGACTTTCATACAAAGTACCTATTTTAGGTATTTAATATCTGGGAGGCAGAATACCCCCTTTTTTTGTCTTTATTGTTTCAGGAGTTTCGCGAACCCAAATAATTAAAGGAAAAATACCACGACCGTTTTTCTTCGGAAGAAGGGCAATGGAAAGAAGGCCGAAGGGAGGAAGGCCACGAGGCCCAAATGGGGTGGGCCCACGTGGCCAGGTATAGGGGCCGTGTGGGACCCACCAAACAGGGCCTCGGGCACTTCCTCGCCTGGGGCTTTTTATGTACGCCTTCGTCTTCCCTGAAAAGGGACGCCCTAATTTTCCCCGAATTATCTGAGGCCGTGGCGGTGGCAGAGCTCCTGATTCTCTCGGAAGGGGGTCAGATCCTGCTGCTCCGGAACTCCGGAGAGGGGGGAAATCACCGCCATCATCATCACCTCTCCTCCTTGGCGTGGGAGGAGGCCTCTACATCAACACCATCATCAAGACCATCATCATCTCCATCACCATCTTCGTGATCCACTACGTTCCCCTCATAGTTTGAGAGTTGCTACACCCTAGATCATTGTCTTGTGCTCCAATTCATGTTTGTTATTGGGTACTCGTCATTATTTGGTGGTGAAGTATTTATTTCAGATTGTGTTGTACCCTTTATGCCACTGATTATGATCATGTTTGCATGTTGTGAGTAGTTCCCATATGTTCCTGAGGGCATAGGATGAATTGGCAATGATTTATATATAACATGTGTTGGTATTTTGTCAAGAGTTTATCTTCTATGTGATTCTATGATGGTGTTGTGCGAACGTCGACTGCATAACACTTCACCTTTAAGGGCTCATAGGAGAACAACGTAGTGTAATGAATTGAGGAAGACTTGGGAGGACAAGTAAGCCTAAGACGGAGTCATGCAGTTATATTATGTGGGTAGTAGTGTCGGGGACCTTAGAGTGTAATGCTATGGTGGGACTTTACGTCTTAATAATTCTTGTGCAGTCATTCAATTGGCCACATGATCCATCATAAGGGGTTGTAGTTTATTTATTTAGCTATGCCTAGTTATGGCTCCGCCCCAAGAAGATTAAAACTTGACAAGATATGCAACGTGTCGTTTAATAAATCTCTATGCCTAGTGATATCCATGCCGCCCTCGGGAACATTTTCCACATATAAGTTACACACCATTCGAGCTTGTCCTCTTGCCACATAGAGGATTGGGCTGTCAACTGTTACTATTTACTTTCAACATTTTATTATCTTTGCAATCATACAACTGAAAATCCCAAAAACACTTGCATCTTTCATTGCTTTATTTATCCTTCTTTCTAACCAATACCTTTAGATCCTCGTGGGTTCGACAACCTTTTCTAATTGAAAGGTACTACAATTGATCTACTGCACTTGGGAGTCATGAAGATACTTTTCTGGCGCCGTTGCCGGGGAGCGTAGCGCTATTGGTAAGAAGTTTGGTAAGGAAACTTGAAAGCTGAATTATATTTGCTGTTTTATCTTATTGATACTATGGCATTTAAGAATCGTTCCTCGCTGCAACTTGCTCTATATGAAAGTGCTTATGCCACTACTGCTAAAGTGGTTGAAACTGCTGTGTCTAAGATACCTGAAGTGGGATTTAAAATTCCCACTGGCCATGTTGAAAGAGCTATGAAGAATATATTTTCAGGGGATGGAACTAAGTCTACACGTGAACACATTGAAATGATTGAAGAAATATGTGGCTTATTTAGGATTCCTGGTATTTCTGAGGACTATATGAAAAAGAAGCTATTATTTATGTCTTTATCTGGTAATGCTCGTATTTGGTTCAGGTCTTTGGATGAAGGAGCCACTACTGAATGGAGTGTATTGAGGAAGATTTTCTTTCTTAAATATTTTACTCCTAGAGAAGCTTAAGAGAACCGCTGCTATATATTTAATTTCTGGCCACATCTGGGAGAGAGTATTACTCAAGCTTGGGGGAGACTGAAGGCACTCCTTCATGAGAATCCTTGTCATGATCTTACAAATAAATTTATATTGATAAACTTTTATGTGAGGCTACCTATGAAGCATAAGGAAATTCTGGACAATTCATCTGGTGGGAGTTTTACAAATAATACTGAAGAAGAAGCATGGAACCTATTGGAAACTATTTCTGAAAATACTAGACACTGGGAACTTGATAAAGGTAATGAACCTTATTTTGATTATGGATATTCATGTGCGGAGAGCTTCTCTACTTCTATCTTGTTTAAAAATATGAGTGATACATTTAATCTTGATCCTTATGTCATACTTGAAATAGCTAAATCTTTTGCTGAGCATATCTGTATTCCTAAAAGTGGGTTTGAAACTTATGAACCTGTTAAACAATCTATTGTTATTCCTAAAGTTATTAAACAGATAGAGCCAGTGTCATCTGTGAGAATTGAGGAGCATGTTGAGCCACCCCCATATCCGAACCAAGTTAAGAAAAATTTACTTATTGCTGTTACTAACAAGAGTAAAAGAAGGTGTCCTCAGCCATATGAATAGGTGGAAGTCAATACTCAAATTTCTGTTATCAAACAATTAAATGAAGAAGATCCTGTTGATGTTTATCTATGTGAAGATGCTACTAAAATTATCATAGGTAATTCGGCCAAGGTGGGAAAACCTATAATATCATGCTCTATTGGGACTTCAAGTTATCATGGTTTATGTGATATTGGGTCAAGCATTAGTGCCATTCCATATTCTCTCTGTCTTGAAATCAAGCCTGATATTGATCCTATTGTTATGGAAGATACGGGTATGACAATTCAACCTGCTAATAAAGAATATATTAGTCCTTTGGAATTGTTAGAGATGTTGAAGTTTTAGTTGGTAAAATAAAATATCCTGCTGATTTTATTGTGCTTGGTTGCACTCAAGATTCATTTTGTCCTATCATTTTTGGTAGACCTTTCTTGCGTACTGTTGGAGCTGAAATTAATTTGCTTAAAGAGAAAGTGTTTATTAAATGTGATAATGGAAGACTTGAGTTCATTTTTTCCAAATTTCCTGATAAACATGTTGTGAAAGAGCCAATTTCTGAAGATACAATTGAAACTCTTGCTCATATAGCTGTAGCTTCAACAGATGTTGTAAAACGTTATATGCTTAATCAAGATGAACCATTTAATGATGAGGAAAAAGAGGCTATGGGACAAATATTATGGCAACAACCACCACAGTTACAGCTGCATATCCCACCTGATAATTTAGGAGTGTTACCACCACCTAAAGGGTATCCTAGTTTTGAATTGAAACCTTTGCCTGACAACCTGAAATATGCATATTTAGATGATAAGAACATATATCCTGTCATTATTAGTGCTAACCTTTCAGCTGAAGAAGAAGAGAACTACTTGATGTGCTAAAAGCTCATCGACCAGCTATTGGATACTCCCTTGATGATCTTAAAGGTATAAGCCCAGCTCTATGTATGCATAAAATTAATTTGGAAGAGGATGCAAAACCTGTTGTTGATTATCAACGCCGTCTCCATCCAAAAATGAAAGAAGTGGTAAGAAAAGAGGTAATAAGACTCGTGGAAGCTGGTATCATTTATCCTATAGCTGATAGTAAGTGGGTTAGTCCTATCCATTGTGTTCCTAAAAAGAGTGGAATGACTGTTGTTCCAAATGATGAAAATGAACTTGTGGCTCAATGTACTGTTGTTGGTTATAGGATGTGCATTGATTACAGGAAATTAAACAAAGAAACTAGAAAAGATCATTACCCATTGCCATTTATTGATCAAATGTTAGAAAGGTTATATAAACACTCTCACTTTTGTTATCTCGGTGGTTATTCAGGTTTCTCACAAAGACGATCAAGAAAAGACCACTTTTACTTGCCCATTTGGTCCATTTGCTTATAGAAGAATGCCATTCGGTTTATGTAATGCTCCTGCTACTTTTTAAAGATGCATGAATGCTATATTTGCTGATTATATCGAAAAGATAATGGAAGTTCTTTATGGATAAGTTTTGCAGCGTGTGAAGATCAACATCTAGTTCCCAATTGGGGGAAGTGTCACTTCATGGTTACCGAAGCAATTGTTCTAGGACCATAAGATTTCTGGAGATGGAATAGCGGTTGATCCAGCCAAGATAGAAGCTATTGAGAAAGCTACCATACCCAAAGGATATAAAAGGTATAAGAAGTTTTCTTGGGCATGCAGGTTTTTACCGTAGGTTCATTAAGGATTTCTCCAAAATATCAAAACCTCTAACCAATCTTTTGCAAAAGGATGTTCCTTTCTCTTTTAATGATGATTGCATTGAATCTCTTTAATATTTTGAAGAAATGCTTTATAACTGCTCCTATTATCAACCTCCTGATTGGAATTGCCCTTTGAAATTATGTGTGATGCTAGTGATTACGCAGTTGGGGCTGTTTTGGGTCAAGGGTTGATCAGAAACTGAATGTCGTTTATTATGCTAGTAGAAACACTTGATGCTGCCCAAAGAATTATGCT
>QRDG01001021.1:0-90799 GCA_012064385.1 Puccinellia tenuiflora
CGGGAAGCTACATATCAGAGGTGTATCCAGAACTGTTTCAAAAACAGATTGGAAGGAATATTCATGCTTATGTGGATGATGTAGTTGTCAAATCTCAGAAGGCCGACTCTTTGATAGCAGACTTGACAGAAACCTTTGAGAACCTGCGCAAGTATAAGATGAAGCTCAACCCGACCAGTGTGTCTTTGGAGTCCCTGCTGGCAAACTCCTAGGCTTCATCGTTTCAGAGAGAGGCATTGAGGCAAATCCAGAGAAAATCAAGGCTATCCATAACTTGCAGAAGCCGACTTGTCTGAAGGACGTTCAAAAGCTCACTGGATGTGTGGCAGCTCTGAGCAGGTTTATTTCCAGACTCGGGGAGAAGGCGGGTCCTCTCTACCGACTCCTGAAGAAGTCAGACAAATTCCTATGGGATGAAGAGGCTGACCGTGCTTTTGAGGAGTTGAAGAAAACTTTATCAACAGCACCAGTGCTTGCAGCTCCTACAGATAAGGAGCCCATGCTATTATATGTAGCTGCCAACGAGAGAGTTGTCAGCGCAGTAGTAGTTGTGGAGCGTGCAGAGGAAGGAAAGGAGTACCCAGTGCAGAGACGTGTCTACTACATCAGTGAAGTCCTCACAGAGTCAAAGCAAAGGTACCCTCAGTGGCAGAAATTAGTTTATGGAGTTTTTCTTGCAAGTAGAAAGCTCAAGCATTATTTCCAAGAGCATCCGATTAAGGTGGTGAGTTCAGCACCGCTAGCAGATATTATACGCAACAGAGAGGCAACAGGGCGAGTTGCCAAGTGGGCAATTGAGTTGGGTCCTTATCATATCACATATGAGCCAAGGACAGCGATCAAATCTCAAGCTTTGGTGGATTTTGTCAATGATTGGACAGATTTTACATCTTCACCGAGCACCCCTTGCACCAAGTATTGGACAATGCACTTTGATGGGTCCAGACAGTTGGAAGGCTCAGGAGCCGGCGTGGTGTTAACATCGCCTAAGGGAGATAAGTTAGCATACGTCCTTCAGTTACACTTTGATTGCACCAACAACATGGCAGAGTATGAGGCTTTGCTACATGGCCTGCGTTTGGCCAAGGAGATGAACATCAAGCATATCAGGTGCTTCGGAGACTCGGATCTCGTAGCTCAGCAAGTATCTGGAACTTGGGACTCAAAGGATGCAAACATGGCAGCTTATAGAAGAGCAGTCGAACAGATAGCCGGGTTCTTTTCTGGTTATCAGGTGGAGCATATTGACAGGCGCAAGAACGAGGCTGCTGATGCGTTATCACGACTCGGCTCTCGTCGAGAGAAAGTACCACCAAATGTGTTCTTAGATGAACTTCACCACCCTTCAGTCAAGTTGCCCACAGAGGAGGAGTTAGCCTTTCCAGACCCAGAGTCGGCACTTGTTGCAGCAGTACGAGCAATCCCAACATGGACAGAGCCCTACTTAGCCTATCTCCTGCGGGGTGAACTCCCAAAGGATGAGGTCAAGCGAAAGCAACTCATCAGGCGGTGCAAGTCATATACAGTCATTAACGGCGAGTTATATAGAAGAAGCGTTACTGGAGTCTACCAGAGATGTGTGTCTCCAGAAGAGGGCAAGCAAATATTGCAAGAGATCCATGCAGGAGATTGTGGTCATCATGCATCCACTAGATCCTTGGTGTCAAAAGCTTTCAGACACGGGTTCTTTTGGTTGACAGCACATTTAGATGCAGAGAGGATAGTTCGGGTCTGCGATGGATGTCAAAGGTACGCAAGGCAAGACCATGTGCCAGCTCAAGAACTCAGAACCATCCCTATCACTTGGCCATTTGCAGTTTGGGGACTCGACATGGTGGGCCCTTTCTCAAAGTCGCCTTGTCAGAAGACCCATCTGCTAGTAGCAGTTGACAAGTTCACCAAGTGGGTGGAGGTGGAACCCGTCAGCAGAGTCGACGGTGCATCAGCTGTGAGATTCTTCAAGAAGATAGCCACACGTTTTGGGTATCCTCATAGCATCATTACAGACAATGGCACCAACTTATCAGTTGGGGAGATGGCCAAGTTTTGTGGTGAGAACAACATCAGACTCGACCTAGCCTCAGTGGCACATCCACAGTCCAATGGACAAGCAGAGAGGGCAAATCAGGAGTTGCTGAAGGGAATTAAGCCCCGGCTCCGAGTCCCTTTGCTAAGAGCCGCCGGGTCTTGGGTTGAGGAGTTACCAGCAGTGCTTTGGAGCATCAGGACGACTCCTAACAGATCTACAGGCTTCACACCTTTCTTCATGGTGTATGGAGCAGAAGCTGTCTTGCCAAGCGACTTGTTGCATGACTCGCCACGAGTCGCCAATTATGTGGAGACAGAAAACGAACTCGCCCGCCAGGACTCGGTCGATGCACTTGAGGAAGCAAGGGAGTTAGCCCTTGAGAGATCAGCAGTTTATCAGCAGGACTTGCGGCGATATCACGCACGCAGAGTCAAAACCAGGACTTTCCAGGAAGGAGACTTAGTGCTTCGCCTTGTCCAGAGTAAGGAAGGGATGCATAAGTTATCTCCACCATGGGAAGGACCGTTCGTCATAAGCAAGAATCTGAACAACGGATCGTACTATCTAATGGATGTACGAGAGCCGGCAAGTGTAGGCAAAGGAGCTGACACAGCTCATACTCTAGATCCTTATGCAGAGGCAAAGAGGCCTTGGAACATAGCTCAGCTACGTCCATATTATACCTAAGTTGTAATAGATTCATGAGTTGAAAGGCAATGAGCCCAGTGAGCCATGCCCAGATGTAATCAAATTATTATGATCAAATGAAATAAAGCCGGCTTTTGTGAACATGAGTCCTTTAGTCGAGTCACCCAGTGAGTGCGCTTTGTTCTTTAAATTTTGATCACCAGGTTCTTGGGGGCTTGCTTTTCAGTGAAAAAAGTTAAGCTTAAACTCTTGGACCCGGCACAGTAGCCAAATTTTCCTAGTTTTCTCGCTGGTAAGTCAGATGCATCCTGCACAATATGATCTATCTACAGGCATGACTTGCTTCTTTCTCTTATGGATCCTAAGGAACATATGAGTTAAGAACCTGTCAGCACAAGCTGTACGAGAAGTCATGCAGGGCCTACTTATTCATCAGTGAAAAATTAGACGGGTTATAAGAACCAAGCCGATTGGCACAAATTCAAAATAGCTAACAAGCTAAATAGTTTAAAGCACCAGTAGTGCATCTTTACAACTCAGAAGAGCTCAACAAGCTCAATAGTTTAAAAACATCAGTAGAGCATAACTACAAAGTTTCAACAGTAACACAGCATTACATAGTACTCAAAAGTCATTCAAAGGGTGGTCTTCCAGAGGAGTCGACTCCTTAGCCAGAGTTGGGGAGTCCTCCTTAGCAGGCGACTTATCCTTTGCCTGAACAGCAGGAGTCGATGAGTTCTTCTTAGCAGGAGATTTGCCTTGTGCTTGAGCAGCGGAGGAAGGAGCCGGCTTCAATGGAGGCTTGGTGGCGACTCTCTTCGTTTGAAATTTAGTACCCTTGGGACTCTTCATATGCTTAGCAAGATCTGCTTGTTTCTGAGCGTCTCCAGAGATAGCTCTAGAAGGAGTGGGCGCAGAAGGAGTCTTCAGGGCAGGCTCAGCACTTGGAACAGGAGCCGCCGGTGACGATGAACTCGGACCGGCAGAGGCAGTGAATACACCAGATGGGTCCTGTGATGGGCGGCCAAAGTTTACTATCTCAGGATGTACTGGAGTGACTCTCTTGTTCTCCAAATCATAATGATGAACCCATACCTCAGGGTCCATCTTATTCGCAATCTCACAAGCGTATGGCCGCACCAGCTTTTCTTCGGCTATGAAGTCATTCTGAGTAAAAGGTTTGCCATCCTCATGCTGCTCAGGCTTCCCCATTGTAAGCATTGCTGGCTCAAGAACAGTGGGATAGTAGCTGTGGGCTAAGGCCAGGATCCTGATGGCAGATCTCCTCATGGAAGATTGTTTCCACAAACGCACATAACCTGGTGCCCTGGACAACTCATCCACCAGACGTTCAGGCTCTTTGGGGCACTTGCCTTTATGATTCAGATACTTGACCACAGAACGGGCTCCCTCTTGTAGCCCATGACAGTAATCAAGCATCTCAGACAGTTGTTTGCTTGTGGGCAATTTAAGCTTGGGGGAGTCAGCCCCTGCAGAAAGGAAGTCAAGGAGTCATTGTCAGTTGAAAAGCAATTCAGAAAGGTACAAAAGGAAGCAAGCAAAAGTCATAAACTCACCAAATATATGCTGACACATGGCACCAATGCCCTTTTTGCAAGTATTGAATACAGCTTGTAGGTCACTGTGTGCTTTCTGAGCAATCTTTTTGGCCTCGGCCGACTCTTTTTTCACCTGCTCCAGTTGAGCAGCTAAGGCCTTCAGATCCTTCTCAAGCTGAAGGGAGTGTTCTTTTTCGGCCATGGCAGATCTGGCACTGGCAGCTGCCTGGTCCTCAAGTTCTTTCATATCTCTCTTCATCTTGGAGACAATGCACTGCAATTACAAGTCATAAAGCACAAGTGAGATCCACAAGTCAAATACAGAACTCATGAGCTCCAAGTCGTCACAAGTTAACAACTTGGCGCTTGGGGGCTACTCAGGAGTCAATTCTTTCTATCAGAAAAGCAGGCATGAGTCCTAATCGACAAGTCATAAGCTCCAAGTCGCCACAAGTTAGCAACTTGGCGCTTGGGGGCTACTGGCAAATCAGAATTTTTCATCAAGTTAAGTATGAATAGAGTGGACATATTTGCAGCTCCAAGTCGCCATAAGTTAGCAACTTGGCGCTTGGGGGCTACTCGCAGAACAGAAATTTTTCTTCAAGTAAGCTATCAGTGAGCAATATATATTGGTAGCTCCAAGTCGTCGCAGGCTGACAACTCGGCGCTTGGGGGCTACTCGTGCGAAAGTTTTTGGTCTAAGGACCCGACAGACAGTAAATTATCAGCCCCGAGTCCTAGTAGAGCTAAGGACTCAGTGCTTGGGGGCTACAGTGTGCAAATTTTTTTCCATATAGCAATTAAGTTCAGTATCAAATCAAAGCACCTATCCTAGTCACAAGTCACCACAGACAGGTGCTTGGGGGCTACTGAGATAGGATGATGCCAGAAAGCATGAAAGGAGAAGTCAGAAAAGCTTACTTCATGAACTATATGAAGAGACCTAAGAGCCGCTTGCTCGTCATCCTTCAACCTAGCAGCTTGATCGTTCAAGTCGACTGCTTCAGCATAGGCTTCGGAAAATGACATGTTATCTGCCACCTGAAGTCGACTGTAGTCAGTAGATGACTTGATCTTGATTGATGGAGAGGCTGCAGGAGTCGGCTTGACAGGAGCCGGTTGAACTGGAGGCGCAGAATCAGGAGTCACAGCACCAGAGCTGGGCTGGACTGTTGTTGGAGTCGCCGCTCGAGCCTTTGAAGAGGACTCGGGGACAGTAGGAGTCGTGGCTGCGCCGGCTGATGCAGCGATGGAGGGACCTGTCCTCGTACTGGTTGTCTGAGAAGTCGATGGAGGGGCAGGTCCACGCCCAGAGGAGACATCAGCCATGCCTGGGAGCTTTGTTACCTTGGCACAAGGCCGAGCCCTGAAATATTCAGAGATAGAAGTCAATAAACCTAGTGAAAGGAAAGATCAGAAGTCATACAATTGCAAGTACAGAGACAAAAGAGTTTTACCCAATATTGGTCTCCAGATCCAAGGCGATCTGAGAGCTTGAAGAAGGCATTGACAAACCAGAGTTGTAAGAGTCGTCTTTTTGGGGAGGAGAGGTCGATTTCCGTTGGTGTGAGACTGGCAGAGGCTCAGGAGCATCTGCAGGCCCATCGGAACGTAGCTTCCTCTTCCTAGCAGCGATAACACTCTGCATTTGCTCTTCAGGCTTAGTGGGAGAGCGAGAGGACCCAAGGACTCGTGAGAGTGGTACCTTGGGAACAGCCTCTCGAGAGCCATTGTTGTTCGAGGCTGGAGAGGATGAGGAATGACTCCTGGCAGAGGACTCTGCGGATGGAGATGGTTGAGCAGCAGCAGAGGCAGTGTCAGTTTGCCTAGTGGGGGGAGCCTCTGGAGAGGACTCGTCGTCGTCGGTTTCTTCCACAATGGGAGCCTCTTGAGAGGACTCCTCTTCATCAGCATTCTTAGTGGGAGCCTCGGGCGAGGACTCCTCATCGTCAGCACCATCATCAGCAGGAGCCTCCCGGGAGGACTCCTCATCCGCATCATCAGTATCATCTGCCACAGTGGTTTGATCTGTGGCAGGGATTTCTTCTTCAGCTTCAGCCTCAGCTTCAGCTTTATTCTTAGAGCCAGCTCCAGAGGCCGGCTTCCAGAAGGAGTCGGTGAGCTGCAAAAGAGTTAGCAAACATGAGTTAGCAAGCAATACAAGTGAAGTCAAGGTTGAAATAAAGTAGAGAGTAATACTTACATCAGGAGCTGGGTTGGTTGAGCAGAAGGGTTGGAGCCCGAAGTGGGCTTGATCCTTCACCGGTTTCCCAGTCAACTTCTTGATGAGTCGCCCAAGTTCGGGTCCATCAGACAACTGCTCCGTAACCCGGAGGTCATCACCAGCGCATCTGGTATATGAGCAGATCAGTCGAGTCCTAGGACTCAGCGGCTGGATTCTCCAGGTTGTCCAGCAACGGACCAAATCCATATTTTCCAAATTGTGGGACAAGAGTGCCCGGATGCGAGTGATCAGAGACTCGACCCTTGGCCGGTCGGCCTCCGGGCACCTGGCTTTCATCAGAGGAGTCGCCCGGAGGCGTTCCTCAGAGAACAGGGGAAGCTTAGGTTCATTTGCAGGGGAAGTGTCCTTGCAATAAAAGAAAGTTCTTTGCCAGTCTTTGATGCGATTTGGGAAAACTGGCTTAGGGAAGACGGAGTTGAGGCGCCGTTGAAGGGCGACGGCGCCACATTGGAGAAGAGGACCCCCCAGAGGTTTCAGGTTGAGGATTGCAATAGAATAGTTCGAGCCAAAGGTTGATGTCAGGTTTGATCTGGAGGTAATCCTCACAGAGAACAACAAAATTAGAAAGTGTGAGAATGGAGTTGGGAGCAAGATCGTGAATCCGCAGCTCGTAAAGCTCGAGGAGCTGGCGGAAGAAAAAATCGCCGGGGGGAGAAAAGCCGCGGAATAGGTGCTCCACGAAGACGACTACCTCATCCTTAGCGGGAGAGGGAACGATCTCATCCCCTGGGGCCCGAGCTTGAGCACTAGAAGGGATCAAACCTGAGAGCCTGTGGGTCTTCAATTGCTCCGCCGAGACCGTAGATCCACTCCAATCGGCGGAGATCGATCGCTTGGAGGAGGGTTTGGCGGCGGCGGCGGCCGCGGCGGCAATGTTCACCGTCCTGCTCGACGTGGTCGCCTTGGCCTTCGATGTGGTCTTTGGGCGCTTGGGGGCCATGGCGTGCGGGCGGTGCGTGCTGGGCGCGGGAAGAGATGGGCGCGAAAGAGAGGAAGGAGAGCTTTGAGCTGAAGGGGCAAGTGAGGTTTAGGGCCTAACCCTTCGCGATTTATAAAGGGGGGTAAAACCCTAGAAAAGTCAACTGTGGATAACGTTTCAGTAAAAACGTTCTAGTGGCCAAACAGACAGACAAGGAATCACAATGTGGAAAGGTCAAAAGTCACAAATATGGAAGTAGCCGGCTTGTCTCAGAATGACGAGTCATGTGACAGTGAAATCAGCTTATCTAGCCCTTGTTCGCAAGAGTCACACCAGAACCCGGCCTGCTAGTACGAGGGCAAGAGTGGTGGCTTGAACAAGGGATAAGAGTGGACTCATTTTATATATGTGTTATGTTTTATGCAGGAATTCATCTTGGAGCTAGCAGCAAACGACTTTGGAGCCATTGGCTCAATTGGAAGGAGTCGACCCAGAGAGTCGAATCAGCAAGTTAGAGGAAGCCGCCAAGCTGTGCCCAAGATAAATTCGGGGGCTACTGATGGGGGGATACTTTATAGGTAGGCCCATGGACCCGGAAAGTAGACCCGCCAAGACCAAGAAGGCCAAAGCCGAGTCACGTATCAAGTCGCATGGGCTGGGCTGGAGACAAGCCGGCCAAGGCCCATGATGAAGAAAGGACCCGTCCAGAAGGAGTCCAAGTACAACCCGGAGTCTAAACTTGGAAGACCAAGACGTAGAGTAGGACTCCGTGTTCTCGTATGACTCGGTGTAAATTGTAAATCCAGAGACCCGGCAGCCTTTATAAGCGGGGTCCTGGACCTTAGATCGATAAGTTCCAAGAGGGAGCTCTAAGTTCAATCAGTAGAGATAAGCTTCAACCAATAGAGAAACCCTAGCCACCAGAGAGAAGTCGCCGGCTCCTAAGTTGTGGGAGCCGGGTCCTTGTAATCGAGACATATCAAGAGCAATAACAGAGAAGCAGTAAGTAGGTCTTTACCTCGAATCAGAGGGGCCGAACCTGGGTAAATCCGTGTTCCTTGGCGAGATTAACCGTTCCAGCATACTTCAGTCATCAATGGCCCCAGAACTCATCTTCCCTGAGGAAGAACTTGCCGTGACAACCCCACGACAGCAAGGGTGATGACTTGAACAAGGAAAGAGGGTAGACTCAGCTTTTATATGTCTTATGTTTTTATGCAGGAATTCATCTTGGAGCTAGCAGCAAGCGACTTTGGAGCCTGAGGCTCAAGTGGAAGGAGTCGACCCAGGAAGTCGAACCAACAAGTCAGAGGAAGCCGCCAAGCTGCGCCCAAGATAAATTCGGGGGCTACTGATGGGGGGATACTTTATAGGTAGGCCCATGGACCCGGAAAGTAGACCCGCCAAGACCAAGAAGGCCAAAGCCGAGTCACGTGTCAAGTCGCATGGGCTGGGCTGGAGACAAGCCGACCAAGGCCCATGATGAAGAAAGGACTCGTCAGCAAGGAGTCCAAGTACGACCCGGAGCCTTAACTTGGAAGACCAAGACATAGAGTAGGACTCCGTGTTCTAGTGTGACTCGGTGTAACCTGTAAGTCAGGGACCCGGCAGCCTTTATAAGCAGGGTCCTGGACCTTAGTTCGATAAGTCCAACCAGTAGAGAGAAACACCAAGTCGCCGGATCCCCAGAGAGGAGCCGGAACCCTGTAATCGATATTAGATCCAGAGCAATAAAGAGAAGCAGGAAGTAGGTCTTTACCTCTAACTAAGAGGGGCCGAACCTGGGTAAATCTGTGTCCCTAGGCGAGATTAATCTCTCCTACGTACTTCAAGCATCGATGGCCCCCGAACTCACCTTCCTGGAGGAAGGACTTGCCGTGACAACCCCACGACAGATGCCGTGTTGCTGAGAGTAACCACGACATACCCATCGAGCTTTATAACGTGCAAGACTTCCATCGGAATTAAATTTGTGGCGAAAAACCCATTTGCCGGAGACTATATTTGTGTTTGAAGGACGAGGAACTAATTGCCATGTGTTATTTTGAATGAGAGCATCATATTCATCTTTCATGGCTGCGACCCAATTAGGATCTAGGAGAGCTGATTTGTAAGATTTGGGAATAGAGGAAGAAGATATAGATGCGTTTAGATTTAGACGATCTTTAACGGGTAAACGAAAACCGGACTTGCCACGTGTGCGCATGGTATGATCGTTAGTAGGCACCGGAACGGGAATAGCATGAGGAGGAGGGATAGATGACGACGTGGTTGACGCGCCCGGCGCAGCGGAGGTAACGGACGCGGGGCGGGGTCGGCGGGTTGGCCATACCCTAGGATCGTAAGTCTGATACCATGTAGAATTGTATTGAATAATAATCGATAGCAATATTGTGCCGGTTACAAGAGGTATATATGAGGGGCATAGGCCACCGACCTAGCCTAACACCGAATAGGACTCTAAAACATAATTACAACTTGTATTCTAACACTGGACACACCCCTAGACAATCCAAAAATGGTAGACACGAGTACAAGACCGGTCGATCTAAAATAGGACGGTCTGGACAACTACCCAGTACACACCATACATATTCGGAGGGTCCGATCAAACCGACACTACGGACAAATCAGAGTTCTGAGATTAAAAGCAGGACCAGAAAAACCTAGATGGCCCAGAAAAATTTGGACGACCTAGAAATATAAAGTCGGTATCCACTATTTTATCGACTTCATCAACGAATTTGAATAATTGGGAAACTGACTAGCAAATTCGTTTCTATGGAAAATCGACTCCGTCCTATGGGCCCAAACAGACTATAATAGTCGGTTTTGTGCCGGTGGAGGATAATGGTGAAATCCTATTCCTGAGAGCGGATATGAATATAGATAATGCTAGCAAGGGAAGTAATTGCATGTCAAAATCTTCAACCCTTGAGAATTTCGATCAAAATCTGATTTTTTTTATTGATTGCATATTTCATGATTACATGTACATTGGAAAATCATCCGAAATCAGGATATATAAAGATGTGTCTATTTGCATCTTGGAAAATCAACCGAAATCAGGAGTACAAGAAATCTGAATGGATAAATGCTCGGGGCGTCAAAGTCCAAGCAGAAGTTTTCTCAAAAAGAGCTCATTGTAAATTTATTTCAAACATTTTCAAATCTATAGAGCAAGGCGAGCCCGGCCGGGCGGGCCGCTATAATTTTCTGCAGTCGCACTGCTCCTCCCCACTTTATCATAAGCTAGTCGAGACGAGGCGGGGCGCCGGCCGAGGGGTGTTCTGTCAGTACCTGCTCGGCTGCTCCTTCTCCACCACCACCGCCGCCGCCGCCAATGACGCGGAAGAGAGGGAAAAAGAGAGGCGGATGCAAGCCCAAGCCCAAAATTCCACCTTCCTCTGCCTTGCCCGACTCGGTTCCGCCGCCGCCACCGTCGGTGGAGCCGGAGGCGGCGCCGATCGATGTCCTCACTGTGGACGACCTCCGCAACATCCTCCGCCGTCTCTCCCTCGCCGACCTCCTCCGCGCGGCCCTTGCCTGCCACCTCTGGCGCCGCGTCGCCGCAGGCTGCCTGCCCAGCGCCCCTCCCCTCCTCGGCTACTTCTTCCACCCAGCCAAAACCCCTCCCCGGCCGTACACCAAGAAGGACGGAACATACTACGAGCCCGTGTTCGCTCCCCTCAACGCCTCCTCGCCGCGCCTCTCCCTCGACTTCGCCCCGGACGTCTCCCGCTACGAGCTCTATGACTGCCACCAAGGCCTCCTGCTACTCGAGCCCACCGCAGAGCTCCCCAAGACGATCCACCCCCGCCTCCTCGTCCTCGACCCGGCCACCCACCGCCGCGTTCTTCTCCCGCCGCCACCGCGGGACACGGTGCCGGACGACCACCGGTGGCGCCGCTCCAGGTACTACGTCGGCTCCGCGCTTCTCTCCCGCGCGCACCCGAGCAAGCTCTGCTTCGAGGCCGTCTGCTTCGCCATCGACGGCGGGCACCCGCGCCTCTGGGTCGCGTCCTTCGACAACGACAAGTGCCGCTGGCGCGCACTCCCGCTGGCCGACCAGATCAGTGCCGATTTCGACCCCTACTGGTTCGAGAGTCGCTGCGTACACGCTGTCGGGAAGATGTACTGGCACATCTGCAATTCCCGCCGTGTGCTCGTGCTGGACTCCGCCACGCTGCAATTCTCCTACCTGCTGGCGCCGGACAACCTGCTGGGTACCTGGTGCAAGTTTCGCATCGGGGAGACGCCTGACGGGCGGCTGTGCATCGCGTCCGTGGAGACGCAGGTGATGCAGCTATGGGTGCGTGGCGAGGCCGGGCGTGGCGACAATGGGTGGGTTCTTGAGAAGGAGATGGATCTTCGCAAGGTGTACGACACGGTGCCAAGCCTGCCCAGGGACAAGATCAGCAGGGTGCAGACCATATTTCTCACCGACATCGACGCCGGGCAGAAATGGAGGCTGTTCATCCAGATGGCTGGATACGGCCGCTACTCGTTCGATCTGAAGACCCGCAAGCTGGAACGCCTGGAGACGAAAAGTGGCAAGGAATACGGGGACCCCATCTGCGCCTACGTACTTCCTGGCATGGCCGCCTGCTTTCCTTGCTCAAGCGTAATGGATTGACGACCATCTAATTTGTAAGATCTCCGTTCCTTCTTCATGCCATTTTTGTTCAGTGATGTTGCTTGATAAATGCTTACTTGGTCAGAAATTTTTTTAATTTTTCATCCGTGCGTTTATCAGCTTACTAGTAGGCTAATAGGGAATGAAGCACAAGCGAATCCATTGGTTTTAAGGGTCTGTTCCAATATGCTTGTCTCATGGGAGATTTGGAACAAGAGAAATCTGCCTGTTTAGATAAATTTTAGTTTACCTTTAGAATTCCACGGGTGATTGCCAAAACTGAATTGAAGGTAAAATGGTATTCATAATATTTTAGGCATTCAACGGATCTGCTTTGTTTTGTCGAATTTTTTCAAATGGACATCTTAGCTTGTACTTCTGGATACCATTCTCAGAAAAGCAATGTTCCAGTGGGTCTCTTGCATGGTTGCAACTTTTATATTTGCTATGAGAGGTTTGACTTCTAAGTAATAGCATATTTGTATGTAAACAACATTTATATGGTCACAATATGAATATTTCCTCTGGCTTTTAACCTTCTCTGAAAAAGTGTATGCTTGTTATTTTATTTTTTTTGTCAATTTTGCCATGAGAACATACAATATACATACCCCTCATCATCATGATTTGGTAATTTTGCCATGGTTTATTTATTTGTATCAGGTTGGTGCTTTAATATAATGCCCAATTAGAAAAAAGGTATAGGATGTAAAATCTATCTGAAGCATGCATCTTAATTTATTTGAAGAAAACAAATATTTTCATTTGTCATTGCCATGGCCCTTAATTACTAGTAGAGGGAGACAAATATTGCTATTTTAATGCAATGTACCATAGAACAGATTTTTTTTTGTTAAAATGACTGAAAATAACCATCATCATGCTCTTCTTTCTAACTTTCTTTGACCTTTGTTTGGTGGTGGGTTGGGTGAAGATGATATTCACTCTTAAGTTCAGTTGTGCCACAAGCCTAGACCAATTTCCCCTTTCCATTATTTTATCTTTACAAGTTAACAAGGATAAAAGCTGTGCTTTTAAGATTAGTTTTCTAAATTTGGCCACTAGATAAACCTACGGATAAGTACCTTGTAGTTCATTTGATATTTGCGTGTTCTACATCATTTCATTACTGGTTAAAGTACCTCGTAGTTCATTGCATACAGTCGGTAGATATTGGCAGCTCCATGCTATTTACCTGTTTTGTTTGGGGGACTTGGGATTTTAGGGAATAGTCCATTTGATGCTTCTCATTTCATAGTTCCCACTCAGTCATCTGGATGTACAAGCTTTGTCTTTCAAGAAAAATAAATATTTTGTTAAAAAAGTGAACATCCGTGGCAGTTTCGAGTTCTAAACACCATGCACATAAATGGGTTCAATGTTCTGTATACAAACTACAAAGCTTTTTGACCAATCACTCCTCTCATTTGCTCACGAAATTGTACAAGTTTAGCTGATGGTTTTTTTCATTCTTATGATTCAGGGTGATGACCTCCGACCACGCAAGACGAGATATCAGCTCCTCTTTTGTTCGAAGTCAGTCTCACATCCTTTCATTTCTGCGATCTTCCATTTATTCAAGATTACTCTGTAATTCTGTGTTGACAGTTTAAGCAATGTTGCCGGCATGATATCTAGGCATCGTTCGGATTATTATCTAGATACAACATCCTTTGGATTATATGATGCAGCGATAAACATAGAACTTTGCTTAATGCTTATCTTTAACGGTTTGCGCGAGTACCAGTTATCACTTTTCGAATATGACACACTCTTTTCGCATGGTTGGTAATATATGTGTCCTGTGGTGACCGACAGCTTCTTTAAATTTGCGTGTGCAACGATAGCTCACCCTGTTGAATCTGGCTAGTCCAACCCCTGTCCTTGGTCGTGGTGCGAAGCGGAGCATGTGAGGATTTATTCATGTCTCGTCTTCCTACGAGCACTTGCTGCAGCTAGGAAGCCAGTTTCCTCTTTCGTGTAAGTAGCATCTGGCGAAAAGCGAAGGCTCCCTTCTCCCCACGCTGCAGGACTAGACACAGCAGGCAAGCGCCCGCAAGCAAGCTCTGCGTTGTGGTGCCGCACTGCCGCTACTGAGGTATTCAAGTTCTCACCATCAGTCACCAATGGTTTCAATTTTGCATAATATTCAGAATATCTTTTGAGCTAAATAAGGTTTGTACTAAATCAGCGACAACTATTTTGGAACGAAGGGAGTATTAGAGACTTGTAAGAGTTTGAAACATCTCGCAATTAGGTTTCGCTAATTTCAAATACGCTGTCTCTGCCTCCGCACTGAAGACATGCTCACCAATAACCACAACGGGAGAGAAGATGATCTTCATCCGAGCGTAGTTTCGTATGGGCTTGTTGAAAAACACAACGTAGTTTCAGTGGTCCTAAAAATTAACAAACAATGTGTTAGTTGTACTTTATATGTTAAGTTATTAACCGGTTAAACAAATGAAATATTGGTAGGCTATCTAACTCTGATGTGGCTAAGAGCATCTCTAGCAGAGCCCGTAAAGCTCCGGGAACCCTAAACTTCCGGCGGCTTTACGGTTCAGGTCGTTTTTTGGGTCAGACCAGAACCCGTAAAGCCGGCTCGGCCCGAAAAAGTTTTTCGGGCGCCCGAGAAACGAAGCGGCCGAACTGGATAAGTACCGGCCGAGGGGCCATTTCTAGTTCACGCCCCCAGTCCCTCCGCCACCTCCGACGAGCAATCCGCCCCTCCGCCGCCCCACCTCCGACGAGAAATCCGCCCCTCCTCCGCCCAGATCCACCTCCTCCGCGCCGCCATGCCGCCGAAGATGAAGACGCCGAAGCGCGAGCCCTCCTCCGGCGCCCAGATCGACCCGTCGGATCTCTCCGACGACGCGAGGAAGCGCCTCGTCCGCTCCGACGCGGCGCGGAAGCGGGCGGCGCAAGCCTACCCTGAAGGTATGGTGCCGCCCAAGCTCCTGTACCGCGCGGTGCCGGAGTTTGACCGCCTCCGCGCCGCCGCCCGGATCGGAGCGGGGAGCTCGAGCGGCGCGGGGAGCTCTTCCCGCGCCATTGTGAGGAGGGCGCCGCCGCCGTCGGAGGAGGAGGAGGAGGCCGAGGGGTACGACCCCGCCGCGTTCGGGCGGTCGCTGTCCGCCCTGGACTTCGTCCCCGAGAACGTCGACGCCGTCGTCGCCACCATGCTCGAGCGGTCGGCGGAGGAGGAGGAGGAGCTCGAGGCGCAGCGCCGCCACGTCGAAGCGGCCAACGAGGCGCTCCTCCAGCAGGCGATCGATGCCTCGCTCGCGGATCCCGTCGTCGTCTCCTCCTCCGACGAGTGAAGAGCGGCGCCGCTGCGAGATCTGGACCACCGCCACAACGCCCCCGGGTAGGGTTAGGGTAGGTAGGGGGTTAGCTTAGCTAGCCTCTTTTGTATCTCCGGTGATCACCGGCGGCGTATTTTGGTTGTAAGCCGGTGATCACCGCCGTGTTCGTCCGTTCGTTCGTGGCAATGAAAAAATATTTAAATTTGCGGTTTCTTTTACAGTTTCTGTTCTGCGTCTTGTATTTTCGACGAGAAAACTGCCCAAAACACGAACGTTTTCGGTTCGTCCTGTTACAGGCTCTGCTAGAGTTGCTCTAAGTAGTGCTCATGCTCCAACGGTATGGCCGTCACCTTGGGCTCTGCTAAGGATTTTACACTTGGACAACTTTATCCACTTTAATCTACACTTCCTCATGTGGTTGTACACGTGACTTTAAGGCCACTAAACTCAAATAGAGCATTGTGAAAGAACAAGCTATGCTCAGGATGTCGCCTAGAGGGGGGGGGGTGAATAGCCGATTAACGCCTTTTCTAATTAGGGGCTTGATAATTACGGAATAAAACTATGTGTTTAAATTAACAAGCCAACAACCTAATTACTAGGCTCACCTATGTGCACCAACAACTTATGCTAAGCAATACAAGCAACAAGGTGATAGCAAGATATAAACTTCAAGCACGAAGGCTATCACAATGTAAAGTGCATAAGTAAAAACTCGGGTATAGAGATAACCGAGGCACGCGGAGACGAGGATGTATTCCCGAGTTCCTCCTTGTTAAGGGAGTACGTCTCGTTGGAGGGGTGTGAGCTCGGCATAAGAGGCCTACTCAAGATGCCACAAAGGCCTCACCCTATTCTCCGATGAACCTCACCCAAGGGATTGGTTCACCTTACACTATCGGAATCCTTCAAGACGGATTCCGGAGCCCTTTACAACTTCCTTGGGGCACACACCCACAACTCAATTGGGGGCTCCCAAACTTGTGCCGAAGCTTCACAACTCGAAGTCTTCGCGGCACCTCCAACCGTCTAGGGTACACGATGCACCCAAGAGGCAACAAGCTCTTGGGAACACAATGCACCCGAGAGTAACAAACTTCTCAACCTTCAACTTCACGTATCACCGCGGAGAGAGCAACCCGATGCAACTAATGCAAGAGGAAGAACAAAGGGGATGAACACAAAGCAACCCCAAATCTAGATCCACTAGGTTCCCCTCACTTAGAGGAGGATTTGATTGGTGGAATGGTAGATCTAGATCTCCTCTGTTGAATCCCTAAGTTTGGGCAAGAATCATTGGAGGGATTGAGAGAAATAAAACTCACAAGGTTAGCAACAATGGAGGAGAGAGAAAAGCAAGTGAGCTCAAGATAATCAAAAGGGTTAAAGAACCGTTGGGGAAGAAAACACATTTAAATAGGTGCCCTGAGAAATCTGGCCGTTGGGCTCAGATTCCCGTAGGGCCGGTAGTACCGGCCCAAAGGGCGGTACTACCGCCCTATACAAAAAGAGTCACCAACGGCTAGAAGAGAAAGCCCACGGGACCCGTAGTACCGAAAACAGGACCGGTAGTTCCGGTATGGCGGTAGTACCGGTACTACTTCCGGTGCTACTTCCGTTGAACTCCAGAACCGAACTTTCGTAAGCGGTACTGGGTTCCGGAAGTAGCTCCGGAAGTTCCGAGCGGTAGTACTGCTGGGAGGACCGGTACTTCCGGTTTAGCGGAAGTTCCGGTACTACTTCCGGTGCTACTTCCGTTTGAGTCCAGAACCGAACTTTCGTAAGCGGTACTGGGCTCCGGAAGTAGCTCCGGAAGTTCCGAGCGGTAGTACCGCTCGCATGGCCGGTACTTTCGGTTAGTGAAAAACAGCCGAAACCAGAAACTGAATAACTTTTGCGTGGAAGCTCCGAATCGAGTGAAACCAATTTTGTTGGAAAGAGGACGACAAGAGCTTACACTACAAAAAGTCAAAATATTGAAACAAGCAAGGGAGATTGTGCAAAGGGTTGGAAAGGTAAAACCTTCCAAACGGATGAACCGGCAAAATCTCCAAAACCGAAAACGCAAAAGAATACGCATATGCAAACCGTTTTCGGTGAACTTGGCTTTGTCATGAAAAGCATGACAAGCACCAAGAACACACCACGATAAGAGCCAAATAAGAACCAATAAAGATGATTGCATGGATGCAAAGGTTTGTGCTCTCTACGACGATACGATCACGATATTCGGTCGAGATCCCCTCTTGATAGTACGGCTATCTATCTTATAATCCGGTCTCTCACTAAACAATATGAGACCGGTAAAATAGAAACCCTATCAAGATCATACCTTTGCCTTGCGCATTAATCCACTTGAGGTCGATGAAGACGATCTTCAACTCCTCAAGACGCACCACCTTCCTCGATTGCGCTTCGGTGAAGATTCACTTGATGCTCCCCCATACACCAAGATGGGAGACGCTCTCTTCGGCATATCTTCACTTGGCCTTGAGTGATGATCAACCCGCACAAAGCCTTGATCAACCCATAAACTTCTTCCCTTAACCTTGATTCCAACAAATGGAGATCAAGCAACTCAAATGGACACACCTATAAATATGGCTCAAAGCAAACATTAGTCCATAGAGATTGTCATTAATTACCAAAACCATGCATGGGATCAACCATGCACTTTCAATCTCCCCCATTTTGGTAATTGATGACAATCCCTTTTTAAGAGGGTTTATATAATGAATAGAGCATCCTTGCAAGACAAACGAGCAAGGATGCAAGCGCATGCATGGCAAATGCAACAAAAGCATAAAACCCAAATTCCCTTAAACCCTCTAAACTTCTCCCCCATTGGCATCGATTGCCGAAATGGGAAGAAAAATTTAGAGAGCCAATATAATATGAGTTCCTCCATAAAGGTGATGGCAATACCTTTTAACGAATAAAATAGAGGAAATCACACTATATTGAGGATCCAAAGATTGCAAAAAGATGAAATCATTTTAAACATCTCCACAAAGGAGAAAAGAAATCGAAAAGATCCAAAGAGAGAGTTCTAAATAAAAACGGAGAAGCTCCCCAATGTTCATGCACAATGGAGAAGTGCACAAATATGGTATCCTCACTCCCCCAAAATCATCTAGAACCCGCAACAAGTGCAAGAGTGCATAATGCAAAAGCAAATCATAGCACTTACACCAAAGATGTGGTTGAGCCATAAAAAAGATACCAATTTTCAAAAATCCACCATAAGATAGGCCCAACCGAGATAAAAGGATCTTTTAAAGAAATATGTTCACAAGCTTAGGGATACCAATTGGAAACTAACACCAATTGAAAATGCCAAAAGCTAGTGAGAACATTTAGCCAATAAAATTCAACATGCTCGCCATGGTAAGCATGAAGTCAAAAGATCCAACAAATACATGAGTGTGTAAAGATACCAATAAACATAAGACAAGCACTCACGAGACAAATTTGGAACCACCAAAGAATTATAGATGAAAAACAAGGTGGCTCAAACGAATTAGGATACCAACTAAAGATGACCTCTCTCATATGTATAGGTTTCTAATTAGACAAACCATTGAAGTATACATCCGCAAAGAAACATATACATACGAAATGGTTAAGGAAAATGAGAGCAAGGTATCCAAAAGGAAGTCATAAATATACAAATGAGATTGTTGCTTAAAAGCATAGCACATAGCTCAAATTTATCTCATTGTGTATAAATGAACTTCAAATATATCAAATGCATCACACATATCACTAAGGGAACAAGAGATAGTGAAGATGCTTTGATCTAGGCAACAAGTATAACAAACAAATAATATCAATTGAAGAAAATATTTTTGCAAATTCATCACACATATCACAAAGATATATTAAGTGAAGGAAATAGGCCAAAACCACAACAATTGCATATAAAAGCTTTTCATGCCAAGAGGCAACCTACAAAAGGTTGGATACTAAAAGGTATGCATGGGATAGATACTTGTTACCGAGATGACAATGGTGATGAAGATGTTGAGAGTTGGTTTGACATCAAAGCTTGACTCCGTCAATCACACGGTGAGAACACCTTCCTTATGAATGAGGCAAGCATCCAATGCATTTCCATTGTACCTAAAACAAAATTAGAATACAAAATGGTTCCCAAACTCATTGGGTTCCATAGTAGTTAGGTCAACTACAATATATAGGACATACTCCACATAAATATGTGCATATAGATATGAAATTGAATTTCATGCACATCTTAGCCGATTTAGGATTCGGTGGAGCATACCCTATATATTGGAACTAGAAAGACTAGCATGCCATAAAATATATATACTAGTAAATATGCATGCATAGACTTACAAGAACCAAACGAGATACAATTTGGACAAAAACACCAAGTAAACCAAGAAGAGAGCACACCAAGGTGTGACACAAAATGGTTGTCCAAATTATATCAAAATCCAAATCAACACATGATTGAGGAAAAAACAAATCAACAAATGATTGATTCCAAAACACATCAACACATGAAGTGTGATATCAAAAGGAATCGAATCAACACAACAAATGATTGATAAGACACCAATTGAAAATAAGATACCAATTAAAACAAAAATAACAACTAGGAGAAAAGATACCAAGAAGAGGATGATACTTGACCGAAATCAAGTAAAGTGAAATAAGGCAAAAAGGTATCAAGACTCTCACAATAAATATTAATTGGAACAAATATCTATGGAGGAGATATTAAATTCCAATTAATACCAATTGAAGGTACCAACACAAGATAAAGAATCAAATGCCAATTGAAAGGATCAAAAATTGATAGATAGGTTAGTGTTCTAAATAAAAAGGAATGCTCCCCCAATATACATGCATTATCTTTGATATTTGCATTTGAATACAAAATGCATGCACAAGGGATCATTACTCTCCATATTTTATTTACAACACTAAACACTACCAATTGAAAAATAGGATCCATTCAAAAGGCGAGGAAGGCAATAGATAAAGCAAGTCAACGCAAGAGCCAATGTGAAGATGGTATACAAAATCCACCACAATTGCTAGTATCAATGGACAAGGAGTATATGGAGATATTTCTCGGTGGTATATAGGAATGATGATCAAGACCAACTTCACAACAAATAAGCATATGGCAAAAGATAAGAATTAAAGACGCCAATTTTTTTGAAAAAGGTTTGTTGGTAGTTTCAACTATTCGAACCAACCGGCAAAGACATGGTTAAAATAAGATGAAACAAATGGTTTCTCCAAAAATATATAGGAATGCATATTAGAGAAAAACCACACCAAGCAAACACACCAAATAAGAGCCAAAAGATAACCAAAAGGAAATTGGACTTGTTCGAGCAAACATGCCACATAGGAAAGATAATCTATAATATAAAATCTAAGTGGCAAACCTAAAATGTTCACATTTTGTGGGATTGTAATATACACATAGCTTATTACTCCCCCATAATGTGATACTTCATTTTATTTTTAAACAAGAGGCAAATAAAACCAACTAGGGAAATTAATGGACATTATAGAATTTGAATTTCTCATGAGAATAACATACCACATAGTAGGTAGATAATATTTAAATATCAATACTAGGTGGTGTGCCTCATGTACACACATTTTTAGGTTTGTGAAGTGCACAAAACACATCACTCCCCCAAAATGGGATAGTCCATTAATATCTCAAAAGAGCCAAATGAAATCCACACAAGATTCAATAAAGCTCAACACACAAATTACACATACATGATATACAACTATCATACACAACCTTGAATAACAAGATAAGTAGGAAAATAGCATATCATATACAAGCACATGCTAGGAACAAAACTAACACATGCAAGGGAGCAAGCAACTTTCAATGAATATGTAAATTAAATACAAGTTACCGCAAGGAGGAGCATTGGGTATGAGATAGAGATGTGAAAATCCAATTGACTTGGCTTGATGAAATATAACCATGAAGATCCCTTAATTCTTCAAAAGTAGCCAAGTCACCAATGTCCTCCACAAACACCTATTGATCAAGTTGAAACTTGTTGGTCCCCAACCAAGTTGGGTCCTAAGACGTTAGTCACAATAGGCTTGCGAACCCAAATGGTGCTTTTCTTGACACCACTTTGAGCTCCCACATATTTGGCAAACACATTGCCAAATCTATCCTTCCCAAGAGAATAATCATCCTCAATTATGATAGGGTTGGATGGGGTACCGTTAGTGCATGAAGATGCAAGATGACCTTTGCCGCGGCAAAGGTAGCAACACCGACTCTTCTTCTTCTTAATGGGCTCCTCAACTTGAGGAGCATTGGCTTGAGTCCTCTTGGGAGGTGGCCTTTGTTCAACTCGTGGTTGAGCACGAGATTGGACAAGAGGCCGCTTCCCTAGTTGCTTCTCACTAAGAGACATCTTCTTCTTCATTGGGCAATCCCGAACATGGTGCCCTTCAACCTTGCACTTGAAGCAAGTGATCTTGGCCGGATTCTTGACTTGAACTTGGCCCTTCTTCTTGTTGTCAACCTTGTACTTGTTGTTGTTGTTGGAGTTGCATCCAAGTCCACTCTTGTCATTTGGGGATTGTTGCACACTCAACATGTTGTCAAGTGCACTCTTCTCCCCATGACGCTTTTCCAAGCCCTTCTTGAAAGAAGTGACTTGGGCCTTGAGGTCTTTTATTTCCTCTACATGGTTAGTGGCAACAAATGCACTAGAGGAAGTAGAAGCTTCATTGTTATGACAACAAGGCAAACCAAGTAATTCATTACATGATGTACCAATATTTTTAGTGGATGAATTACTAGGACTAGCACATGGCATTTTAGAATTTTTAGTTGAAGTTGTGCTATTATCCACATGAGGCTCACTAGATGTTACCTTTGAAGTGATGGCCTCATGAGCTAACTTAAGACAAGTATAGGATGCTAGAAGTTCATCATTAGAGCTAGATAGCTTTTCATGATTTTCTTCCAACTTAAGACGCATATGCAAACCGTTTTTGGTGAACTTGGCTTTGTCATGACAAGCATCAAGACCACATCACGATAAGAGCCAAATAAGAACCAATAAAGATGATTGCATGGATGCAAAGGTTTGTGCTCTCTACGACGATATGATCACGATATTCGGTCGAGAGCCCCTCTTGATAGTACGGCTATCTATCCTATAACCCGGTCTCTCAACTAACAACATGAGACCGGTAAAATAAAAGCCCTATCAAGATCATACCTTTGCTTTGCACAATAAATCCACTTGAGGTCGATGAGGATGATCTTCATCTCCTCAAGATGCACCACCTTCCTCGATTGCGCTTCGCTTGGTGAAGGTTCACATGAGGCTTCCCCATACACCAAGATGGGAGAAGCACCTCTTCGGCATATATTCACTTGGCCTTTATCTTGATGACGAACACCTTGGCCTTGATCAATAAATGTTCTTCTTCCCTTAACTTTGACTCCAACAAATGGAGAACAAGCAAGACCTTGACTCCAACAAATGGAGACAAGCGAGCTAATGGACACCTACAAATATAGCTCAATGCAAATATTAGTCCATAGAGATTGTCATTAATTACCAAAACCATGCATGGGATCAACCATGCACTTTCAATCTCCTCCATTTTGGTAATTGATGACAATCCCTTTTTAAGAGGGTTTATATAATGAATAAAGCAACCTTGCATGACAGACAAGCAAGAATGCAAAGCGCATTAAAGGGGAACAGTTCATCCATCCCCATTTCGCCGTCGTCTCCCTTGCTTCCTCCTCCATTGCTGCCCTTGCGAGTTTTTGAACTGTATTATCCTGTCCCAGCAACCGCACTGGTGCTGCCGGTTCTTCGCCTCCAGAGATGGAACATACCTCTGCTCCCGTGCCTGAGCGTGCCGCGAAAGCGACCGAAGGGGAGCCGCAGGCGGGTGGCGCGTCGACCTTGAAGGCTTCGACCTCCTCCGTGCCAGAGAAGCCTGCTGATGCGACCTCGGTGGACGCTGGATTGCTTGAGCATGTAAGTTTTCTCTTGACTCAGTCTACAAGATCTGTATCGGGTGCGCGAACAGCGCTCCCGATGGGAGTAGCCCCCGAAGATGTGCGTGACTAGGATAGTCGGGCACAGATTGATATCTTGTTCTGTGCACAGCCGTTTTGTCGCCAACTGCTGGAGGGAGCCAAGGCCTTTTTGGGGATGGAGAAGGAGAAGAACCGACTCCACGCTGCTTTGGAGCAAGCTAACAGTAAGTACTAACCCTTGTGTTCGAGTGGTGCTGCGACTGTCTTCATTATTGACTGCTCCGGTGATCCACAGGCGAGAAGGAGAGCCTGGCGAAGCGGGTCGCGGAGCTGGAGAGATCCCTGGGTGCAGCTCAAAAGCGTGAGCAAACCAGGGGTGATCTAGAGAAGATCCAGGTTGAGCGCTTGCTCACACTCGCCAATGCAATTGGAGGTAAATATCTCGGCTCATTGCCTACTTTGTCTTGTGTCGCTTTCTGATTTCTTACAAGTTTGGTCCCCTCTTCGTTGTTCAGAGCCGTGCGGAGGCGCTCCTCCGAAAGATACCTCCAGTGAGAATCTCGACCTGGAGAAAGCTGTTGGCTTTGTTGACCGCGCCTACGCGTATGCTTCGGCTGCGCTGCAGCAATCGTCGGCGGCGCTGCAGAAGTCGAAGGATGCCCTGGCGAGTGTGCACCGGAGCATCTTCCCCGAGCAGCCGTCGCCGGTCGATGTCGATGCGCTTGCGGCTCCGTTTGAAGGCGAAGCGACCACCCTGGCGGACTTCACGCGTGCTCAGACGGTACGCGGCTCAGAGCTCACTTTCCAGCTCCTACTTGGTCACCAAGTCGCAGGTGACTTTGAGAAGGTTGTCAGCGACTTCCCTCGGAGGCCTGATGGCAAAACCGCGTCCCTCAGCGGTGTGAAGGTGCAGGCGAGTCAGCTGGCTGAGAGATTGATAGCCACCTTCGAGAGGAAGATCGCCAAGGCTAAGGAGTTGGCTGCTAGGAAGAAACGCTCTCAGTCAGAGTCTGCAATGTAGTTTCCTTTGTTTTAGGTTTCTTCTTTTGGTCTTAGCCTGTAATGAACCATATAGTTTGCGGGTCTTCTGGCCGCGGACAAGCTGATTCTGAAATGTGAATATGTGCCTTCGAGTCTTTTGTCATACTTTCTTCTAGAATGTGCTTTTTTCCTTGCTTGACACTGTCGAACTTGGCAGCCTGAGATGGGTGAGACTCCCGAGGTTGCTGGGGCCGCTGGTGTGGGTGAGGACGAGGATACTTCTTCGGCTGCACCCACTCGCCCTCGTCGTCAAGCTCCTCCAGCCCACGCGCGGAGCGCCAATGACCAACGAGTGTTCACCTACATGAGGAACAAGATTGTTGAACTTGAGTCGAAGGTGAGGACCGCCGAGTTGGAGTTGGAGCGCTTGAAGTCACGGCCTGCTGCGCCGTTCTCACAGCGTGAGGAATTCCTTCTTGGCCAGATAGACCTAATCAGTCGACAACTGCAAGGTTGGTCTTCTGACGCTTTGCTCTTGTTTCTTTATGCTTGCACTGTTCTAAGTGCTGGCTCTTCATGCAGATGTGAATGCTGACCGGAAGGCCGAGCAGGGTCGAGTGGACGAGCGAGTGGATAGAGAAGCTGCCGGTGACTCACTCGAAGCTCGTCAATTTTGGTCGGACAAGTCCAAGGGCAGTGTACTTGCTAGGATGCTGGATCGCACCTGGCGGGCCGCTTTGCTCTTGGAAGGTTGCAGAAATACCCTCCTGCAGGTCAACAAGGTGTTCTTTCTGCACAACGAGCATCCTAGCGGACTGGCTGCGCTGCTGGAGAGGTACCGTGAGGGTAAGGTCAAGGCGTTGAAGGAAGTTGTGCATACCCAGCTTGTTGCCGGGGCGAACGTGGCGCTGGCGTACGTTCGAATGCATCGGCCCCATCTTCCCTTGGACAAGGTGCTTGACGGCTTGCCTGGAGCAGGTGACTACGCCGATACTCTTGCGGCTGCGCGTCAGATGATTCAGCAGGTTCAGGCCTTCAGCGAGCAGCTTGTGGGGCCGCTTGATGCGCCAAAGGAGGAATCTGTAGAGTAAAAATGGCAGTCTGTTGTTGTATGATGTTAGCTTGTAACGTAAATATGCATGTATGTATGCCCATGTGATGTTATTCACTTAATGTATAATGTGTGATTTTGCACCCGTAGACCTATATGGCGCGAGCCTCCGAGTGGTTCGAGTGGCGGCCTAGGATTTTCGGGTTATGCCTGTGCGGCGCAGCCCCCGAGTGATTCGAGTGGCGGCCTAGGCTAGGCTTAGATCTGTATGGCGCGAGCCCCTGAGTGGTTCGAGTGGCGGCCTAGGATTTTCGAGTTATGCCTGTGCGGCGCAGCCCCCGAGTGATTCGAGTGGCGGCCTAGGCTGGACTTAGACCTGTATGGCGCGAGCCCCCGAGCGATTCGAGTGGCGGCCTAGGATTTTTGGGTTATGCCTGTGCGGCGCAGCCCCGAGTGATTCGAGTGGCGGCCTAGGCTAGACTTAGACCTGTATGACGCGAGCCCCCGAGTGGTTCGAGTGGCGGCCTAGAATTTTCGGGTTATGCCTGTGCGGCGCAGCCCCCGATTGATTCGAGTGGCGGCCTAGGCTAGACTTAGACCTGTATGGCGCGAGCCCCCGAGTGGTTTGAGTGGCGGCCTAGGATTTTCGGGTTATGCCTGTGCGGCGCAGCCCCCGATTGATTCGAGTGGCGGCCTAGGCTAGACTTAGACCTGTATGGCGCGAGCCCCCGAGTGGTTCGAGTGGCGGCCTAGGATTTTCGGGTTATGCCTGTGCGGCGCAGCCCCCGAGTGATTCGAGTGGCGGCCTAGGCTACTTAGACCTGTATGGCGCGAGCCCCCGAGTGGTTCGAGTGGCGGCCTAGGATTTTTGAGTTATGCCTGTGTGGCGCAGCCCCCGAGTGATTCGAGTGGCGGCCTAGGCTGGACTTAGACCTGTATGGCGCGAGCCCCCGAGTGGTTCGAGTGGCGGCCTAGGATTTTCGGGTTATGCCTGTGCGGCGCAGCCCCCGAGTGATTCGAGTGGCGGCCTAGGCTACTTAGACCTGTATGGCGCGAGCCCCCGAGTGGTTCGAGTGGCGGCCTAGGATTTTGAGTTATGCCTGTGTGGCGCAGCCCCCGAGTGATTCGAGTGGCGGCCTAGGCTGGACTTAGACCTGTATGGCGCGAGCCCCCGAGTGATTCGAGTGGCGGCCTAGGATTTAGGTTGATTGCTCGGAAAGGAAGAAATGACAAGTCTTTTCCTTCAAACATCTTTATTGATTCTCGCAAACAGGCCGCCTCGTTAAAACCCTTCCAGTCCCCTTAGGTACCCTGGCGAGGGAAAGAGTGCGTAAGAAACCTGCTGCTACTTAACAAGGTGAAGCTTACAAGCTGGGGTCGATCAGGCGTAGAAGCGGCGTAACTGTGCCACGTTCCACGGATTGCTGCAGACTGTCCCTGTCTTCGAGTCCTTCAGGCGGTAAGCTCCGTTGCCGATTGCCTCTGTCACAATGTATGGCCCCTCCCATGGGGAGGCGAGTTTGTGCACCTTCTTCTGCTTGAGCCGGAGAACCAGGTCCCCTGTGATGAATGCTCTAGGCCGCAGTCGCCGACCGTGGTAGTTGCGCAGGTCTTGCTGGTAGACGGCTGTGCGGCTGAGGGCGATGTCGCGTGCTTCATCCAGGACATCCACATCATCTTCGAGTGCTTTTTCCGCATCGGACTCGTCGTATGCCACTACTCGTGGAGCATCAAATTTGATGTCGCAGCGCAGGACTGCTTCGGCGCCGTACACCATGAAGAATGGTGTATACTGGGTAGATCTGTTTGGCGTGGTGCGTAGGCTCCACAGCACACTTGGTAGCTCCTCCACCCAGGCTCCTGCGGCTCGCTTGAATGGTACTCGCAGACGCTTCTTGATGCCTTTGCTGACTAGGCCGTTGGCCTTCTCGACTTGCCCATTGGACTGCGGGTGTGAGACGGATGCATAGCTGAGCTTGACGCCTTGTTCAGAGCAAAAATCCCTGAATTCTTCGGCTGTGAAGTTCGTCCCGTTGTCGGTGATGATGCCGTGCGGTACGCCGAACCTGAAGATGATCGACCTGATAAAGTTGACTGCTGAGGTTGCGGTTGAGCTTGTGATTGCGACCGCCTCGATCCACTTCGTGAACTTGTCGACTGCCACCAGGAGGTGAGTATGCCCACCTAGGGCAGGATTTCTGAAGGGACCTACCATGTCGAGCCCCCATTGCGCGAAGGGCCATGCGAGTGGTATTGTCTTCAGTGCCGACGCTGGTGCATGCGGCTTGTTGGCGAACTCCTGACAGCCAACGCACTTTTTTACCAGCTCTTCTGCGTCTTGCATTGCGGTGGGCCAGTAGAACCCTGCTCGCAAGGCCTTGGCCACCAGTGCTCGACTGCTTGCGTGGTGTCCGCATATGCCGGCGTGGATGTCGAGTAAGATTGCTTGGCCGTCGGCTGGATCGATGCACCTTTGGAGGACTCCTGAGATGCTTCTCTTGTAGAGCTCGCCATTGATGATGGTGAAGCCTTTGGAACGGCGGACGATACGCTTGGCTTCGACTGGGTTGTCCGGCAGCCGCTGGTGCAGCATGTAAGCCAGATACGGGCTTGTCCAGGTGGGCTCGACCAGCATTATCTCCATGACCTCCTTCTCCGTGCTTGGCGGGTTGGCGGTGCTTGTTGTCGATGTAGAGGGTCCTGGCTGGGGCCGGACCTTGATTGAGCGCTGTGTGATGCACTCGAGGAAGACTCCGGGTGGCACCGGAGCTCGATCCGAACCTAGATTGGCCAAGACGTCGGCTTCTTCATTGCTTTCGCGGCCGATGTGCCGCAGTTCGCAGCCGTCGAAGAGGCCTTCCAGTTGATTGTACAGCTCCCTGTAGGCTATCATGTTGTCAGCGATGGCGTCGCACTGCTTCATGGTTTGCTGCACAACCAGGTAGGAGTCGCCGTAGATCATGAGGCGAGTGGCGCCGCAGTTCTTGGCCATCCGCATGCCGTGGATCAAAGCTTCGTACTCTGCCTCGTTGTTGGAGGGTGTTGAGAATTTCATCTGCAGCACGTACTTCAGCTTGTCGCCTTTAGGTGAGATGAGCACAACTCCTGCTCCGGCTGAGTTGAATTTTTTGGATCCATCGAAATACATTGTCCAAGCGTTGGACAAGTCGGGCTCATCAGGTAGCTGTGCTTCTATCCACTCTGTGGTAAACTCTAGGAGGACCTGGGCCTTGATTGCCTTCGGGTGTACATACTTCAACCCCCATGGCCCTAACTCGACAACCCACTTGGCGACTCTTCCTGTCGCGGCTGGGTTGGTGAGGATGTCGGAAAGGGCAGAGGAGCTTACCACCGTGATCGGGTGCTCAGAGAAATAGTGGACCACCTTCCTGGACGTCATGAAGACTCCGTATGCTAACTTCTGATAGTGCGGGTACCGCTGCTTGGAATCAGTTAACACCTCGCTGAGGTAATACACGGGTCGCTGAACAGGGTGGCTCTTTCCTTCTTCCTCCCGCTCGACTACGAGTACGGTACTAACCACTCTGTTCGTGGCCGCCACATACAGGTACAGCGGCTCGTCCTCATGTGGTGCCACCAGCACTGGAGGTGTTGTGAGGGTCTGTTTCAGTTTGTCGAATGCATCTTGTGCCTCCTCTGTCCACTCGAACTTGTCTGCCTTTTTCATCAGTTGGTAGAAGGGCAGGGCCTTTTCTCCCAACTTACTAATAAATCGACTGAGCGCTGCGACTCTGCCGGCCAGGCGTTGTACTTCATGGAGCTTGGTCGGTGCAGGCATGTCGAGTATGTTCTGCACCTTCTCAGGGTTGGCTTCGATTCCTCTCGCAGAAACAAGATACCCCAGTAATTCTCCGGCTGGGACGCCGAAGACGCACTTTTCTGGGTTTAACTTGATCTGGTACTTGTTGAGCGCGTCGAAGACCTTGCGGAGGTCGTCGATGAGGCTGTCCTCTGTGCGGGTGGTAACGACTATGTCGTCGACGTAGACCTGGACAATCTGTCCTATGAGCTTCTTCAGGCAGGCCTGCATCGTGCGCTGGTACGTAGCTCCAGCGTTCTTCAACCCGAAGGGCATCATCTGGTAACAGAATACACCGTGTGGTGTGATGAACGCCGTCTTCTCCTGATCCTCGACTTTCATCCTGATCTGCTGGTACCCGGAGTAGGCATCCAGGAAGGATAGGCGTGCGCAACCTGCAGTCGAATCGACGATCTGATCAATCCGCGGGAGCGGAAAATGATCTTTGGGGCAGCATTTGTTGATGGCGGTGAAGTCGACGCACATGCGGAGTTTCTTCGTCTTCTTCTTTTCCACCAGTACCGGGTTTGCTACCCACTCTGAATCCTTTATTTCTCGAATAAATCCGGCGTGAAGCAGCTGGTCGATCTCCTTGCTGATAGCATCTCTCTTGGGACCCGCAAAGTGCCTCAAGGTCTGCTTGACTGGTCTGGCGTCTTTACGGACGCGTAAGGAGTGCTCGGCGAGTTCCCTTGGTATACCTGGCATGTCAGAAGGTTGCCAGGCGAATATCTTCCAGTTCTCGCGCAGGAACTCGACGAGCGCGCTTTCCTATGCGCTAGTCAGGCTTGATGACACCCTGACCGTCTTGTCGGCGTCCGTCGGGTGTACCTGATGGGCCCTTGTGTCGTCGCTTGTGTTGAATGCAGAGTTATTGGATGATTTCTTCCGTGGTGGAAACAGAGTTTTGTCGTTGTCGACTGCCATCATCTCCAGGTGCTCGTCCATCCCGAAGAACTCAGAAATCCTGCTGAACTCGCGGTCGCAGCTATCAGACCGGTCGAAGTCGCCTTTCACCGTGATGACGCCCTTAGGTCCTGGCATCTTGAGCATGAGGTAGGCGTAGTGGGGTACTGCCATGAATCTGGCAAAGGCCGGACGACCCAGTATGGCATGATATTGCGACTTCCAGTCGACTACCTCGAAGTCGATCGCCTCTCGCTGGAAGTTTTCGGGTGTGCCGAATATAACATCGAGTGTAATGGTTCCCATGGGCGTGACTGCTTGCCCTGGTACTATACCGTGGAAGGTATTTGCTGAGGGCGTTAGGTTGGATGTTGACCTGTTCATCCTTCTCAGGGTGTCGGCGAAGATGATATTGATACCGCTGCCTCCATCCATGAACACCTTCTTCAAGGTGTACTCCCCGATCTGAGCTTCGACTACCAAAGCAGCGTGCCCGGGTCGTGGTATCGCCGGCGGGTGGTCCGCTCTGGAGAAAGTGATCGCTGTTTCTGAGCCTCTCAGGTAATCGGGTACTGCAGGTGGATTGGTGAGTGCTTGGTAGACCTGGCGGGTGATGATTTTCTGGGTCCTGTTGGAAGGACGTCCCTTCTGTATCATGTTGATCTGCCCACGTGCTGCCGGGAACACGTTAGCAGGATCCTGCGGCTGTGGCTGTGGTTGTTGTTGCTGTTGCGGGTAGAAGGCCAGCGCTGCTTGCGCTGGGTTGGCGACTGGAGGAGGAGGTGGCGCCTGGAGGGCCAGCTGTGCGGCTGGCTGTGCCACGGGTGCCGCTTGATTATCACGCTGTCCGTTCTGAGGGACTATTCGCGCAAACGCCCTGTATATCTTACGCGCCTTTCTGCAATCCTTCAATAGGTGGCGGATCCCCACTTGCCTGTTTCTGGGTCCCTAAACATATGATGCTTGCAGGGTTGCTCTAACTCTTCTTCTTCAGTCAGTGGGCGTCTCCGCCACTCGCGCTTGCGACTTCCGTCTCCATGGTAGCCGCTGCCACCGTCCTGGTTGTACTGCCTTTCACTCTCACGGGGGGTTTCGAATCCCGCCGCTACTAACTCGATCGAGTCGTTGCCGACGTAACGCGGCTTCTTCTTCAGGCGCCCTTCTCGCCAGTTGCTAGGTCCTGCTTCTTGCCTCGGAGATCGTGGTGCATCACGAACAGAGTCTTCTCCATCTGCCCACTGGTTGGCTATCTGCATGAGCTCGATCATGTTCCTCGGCCTAAGCCTACCAAACTCCTCACGGAGGTCGCGGCGGTAAACGCCGTGCATGAATGCGTCCATTACCCTGTCTTCTGAGGTGGCTCCGTCCATGGTGTTACGAAGCAAGGTCCACCGCTGGATGTACGAACGGAGTGGCTCGTCTCGACCTTGCTTGCACGCCTGGAGCTCAATGAGGGTTGTTGGCCTTGCGTATGTCCCCAGAAAGCTCTTCACGAAGGCGTTCCTGAACTCGTCCCAGGTGCTGAAAGCGTCCCTGGGCTGAGTGTTGAGCCACCCGCGAGCAGATCCCGTGAGCATCAACTGGATGTACTGCATGGCAGTAGTCGAAGTACCACCCTGACAGCTGCACGCGATGAGGTAGTCTTCCAGCCAGTCCCTTGGGTCTTGCTTCCCGTCATACTTGGGTGTCTCTGCTGTTAGCTTGAAGCCTTTGGGCATCTTCGTGTCACGGATGTTGAAGCTGAAACATGCGGCTCCGCGTGGCTCGAAATCGTCGTCGTCGTAGTCGTTGGCTTGTGCACTCGCTGCTCGCAGCCGTCGACTGCGGTCCACCCTTCTCTGTGCGACGACGTTACGGACATCTTCGCCTGGCTGCGGCTGTCGCAGTCGAACTGGGGCTGGGTCTGCAAGTGGTGCGGGTTCACGATCGCGGCGGCCTCGATTCTCGTGCCCCCTTTCTGCTGGTGCTGACTTTGCCAGGACTTCCTCGACTTCCCTAAGGGATTGAATTTGTCGCCTGTGGAGGCGGGCGTGAGCGTCACCCTCCGGCGGCTGTGTTAGTCGCAGGTAGGTTTCGACCGCCATGAGGGCCGAAGCGGGTGTCTTGGGGACGGGGATTCCGTCTGCATCCTCCGTCATGAATGACGACTCCAGATTGCGAGTGAGGTGGACGTGATCAGCTTCTGGCACCCGTGGCATGCGAGCCCTGTGACGTCCTCCTTGCGTGACTTCCTCCGATCCGGCCAAGAACGAGTGTGCTGCCCTCCTGGCACTCGACGCGTCGGCTAGTTCTTTGCGCCGAATCAGATCGGCCTTCTCTTGGCGGACTCGCTCGGACTCCTTCCAAAGCAAGTATTGGACCGCCAGTTGGTCTTCTCGGGGTTCATTTGGTGAAGGGAACGTGCCTTCGTCCACGTGCTTCATGGCCTGGATCGCCATCTCCCGAGTGATGGTGAGTCTTGTCACCCTGTCCGGCATGGTCACCTCCAGCGGGTATACGGGTTCCCCGCCGTTGGATCGTGCTGGGCTGGCCATATAGACTTGCGCGGGGTAAACCCGCCGAGTGGGGCTGATGCTCCCAGTCCTGCTTCCTTCGTCCGAGCTATGCTCAGAGTCGAAGATCACAGCAACGTGGCGGGTGCCACGGTTACTGCTACTGGCGACTCCGCGATGCGGAGGCGCGATTGGCGTAGTCGAAATCGGCGCAGATTTTGGCTTCATCCGGGGCGCGGACAAGAAGGTCGGAGTAGACTTGTTTCGCGCCGGAGCTGCAGTAGATGCGATTTTTCTGGTGACCGCGGGTGTGGTCACCGCAGTCGCCGTTGATGCGGTCGTAGATGGTGCTGACGCAGTCGAAGTGGACGCGATCTTCATGGCAGTCGATGACGCGATCGCCGTGGCCGCAGTAGATGCGATCTTCGCAGCGGGTGAAGCCGCGGTCGGCGCAGTCGATGTAGATGCAGGCGCATCCGTCGAGCGCAGCGTGGCCAGCGTGGGCCGGAGTGTTCCACGACTGTCCACCAGATAGCGCAGACTACCGAAGGTAATCCACGTGCTCTGCTGCAGCTCAGCATACGCCGGGAAATCCGCCGGCGAGTGCTGGACGAACTCGAGGAAGCCGGTGTAGATCGACTCCCTGGCGCTGATGCCGTTCTTCATTGCAAGTGAGGCCGGCGCAACCATGACTCCAACGATCTGTTCTTCCCACAGACGGCGCCAATTTACGAGATGTGGACTCGGCAAATCCCAAGGTTGTGTACCCCGGGTTGATTGAGGGGGAGAGAGTAGGAACGCTGGTGATTACGACGGCTAACAGGGGGCGAGTTTACCCAGGTTCGGCCCCTCGAGGTGAGGTAAAGACCAACTCCTGCTTGTGTGGTATTATCGTGGTGGCTACAATGGCGAGATGGCAATCTCGCTAGGGTTTGCTTGTGTGTTGCTTGACCTAGGTGGCGCACCCTCCTGGCCTTTATATCACAGGCCAGGTCTCGGGTGGACGGTGCGGATTGCACATTACAGGATCAGGAAAGTCATCAGCGGCCTAACCAGCTACTTAGGCCACACGGTACACTTCATGGGCTTCAATGGGCTTCCCTTGGCGTGACCCAGGTACCACCACCGTGGGGTACCCGAAAGGTATCCCCACGACAGCAACAAAAGCATAAAACCCAAATTCCCTTAAACCCTCTAAACTTCTCCCCTATTGGCATCGATTGCCGAAATGGGAAGAAAAATTTAGAGAGCCAATATAATATGAGTTCCTCTATAGAGTGTGCATTTCTCAAGATATGAGTGAAATCAAATGCACTTATTCATTGACGAATAATGAGAGGAAATCAAACTATATTGAGGATCAAAATATTGCAAAAGGAATGAGTTCATTTTAAACATCTCCACAAATGAGAAAGCAATCGAGAAGATCCAAAGCGAGTGTTCTAAATAAAAACGGAGAAGCTCCCCAATTTTCATGCACAATTGAGAAGTGCACAAAAATGGCATCCTCGCTCCCCAAAATTATCTAAAACACACAACAAGTGCAAGAGTGCATAATGCAAAAGCAAATCATAGCACTTGCACCAAAGATGTGGTTGAGCCATAAGAAGATACCAATTTTCAAAAATTCATCATAAAATAGGCCCAACCGAGATAAAGAGAAGCTCTTTTAAAGAAATATGTTCACACGCTTAGGGATACCAATTGGAAACTAAAACCAATTGAAAATGCCAAAAGCTAGTGAGATCATTTAGCCAATAAAATTCAACATGCTCACCAAGGTAAGAATGAGGTCAAAGATCTTCAAGAAATACATGAGTGTGCAAAGATACCAATAAACAATAAGACAAGCACTCATGAGACAAATTTGGAGCCACCAAAGAATTATAGATGAAACACAAGGTGGCTTAAAAGAAATAGGATACCGACTAAAAGATGACCTCTCTCATATGTATAGGTTTCTAATTAGACAAACCATAAAGATATACATCCGCAAAGAAACATATACATACGAAATGGTTCGGGAAAAGGAGAACAAGGTATCCAAAAGGAAGTCATAAATATACAAACGAGATTATTGCATACAAGCATAGCACATATCTCAAATTTATCTCATTGTATATACATGAACTTCAAATATATCAAATGCATCACACATATCACTAAGGGAACAAGAGATAGTGGAGATGCTTTGAGTTAGGCAACAAGTATCACAAGGAAATAATATATTAAGTGAAAGAAAAGGCCAAAACCACAACAATTGCATCTAAAAGCTTTTCATGCCAAGAGGCAACCTACACAAGGTTGGATACTAAAGAATATGCATGAGATAGATACTTGTTACCGGGATGCATTGATGATGAATATGATGAGAATTTGTTTGTCATCAAAGCTTGACTCCGACAATCACATGGTGAGAACACCTTCCTTATGAATGAGGCAAGCATCCAATACATCTCTATTGTACCTAAAACACAATTAGAGTACAAAATGGTTCCCAAACTCTTTGGGTCCCATAGTAGTTAGATAAACTATAATATATAGGACATACTCCACATAAATATGTGCATATAGATATGAAATTAAATTTCATGCACATCTTAGCCGATTTAGGATTCGGTGGAGCATACCCTATATATTGGATCAAGAAAGATAAGCATGCTAAAATAATATAAATTAGTAACCGATCATGCAAAGGCTTTCTAGAACCGAACGAGACATAATTTGGACGAAACACTAAGTAAACCAAGAAGAGAGCACACCAAGGTGTGACACAAAAAGGTTGTCCAAAATATATGAAAATCCAAATCAACAAATGATTGATTCCAAAACACATCAACACATGAAGTGTGATATCAAAAGGAATCAAATCAACACAACAAATGATCGATAAGACACCAATTGAAAATAAGATACCAATTAAAACAAAAAATAACAACTAGGAGAAAAGATACCATGAAGAGGATGATACTTGACCGAAATCAAGTAAAGTAAGATAAAGCAAAAAGATATCAAGACTCCCACAATAAATATCAATTGGAACAAATATCTATGGAGGAGATATCAAATTCCAATTAATACCAATTGAAGGTACCAACACAAGATAAAGAATCAAATTCCAATTGAAAGGATCAACAATTGATAGATAGGTTAGTGTTCTAAATAAAAAGGAATGCTCCCCCAATATTCATGCATTATCTTTGATATTTGCATTTGAATACAAAATGCATGCACAAGGGATCATTACTCTCCATATTTTATTTACAACACTAAACACTACCAATTGAAGAATAGGATCCATTCAAAAGGCAAGGAAGGCAATAGATAGAGCAAATTAAAGCAAGAGCCAATGTGAAGATGATCTACAAAATCCACCACAATTACTAGAAACACTTGTCATGGACAAGGAGTATACGGAGACATTTCTCGGTGGTATATAGGAATGATGTACAAGACCAACTTCACCACAAACTAGCAAATGGCAAAAGATAGGAATTAAAACACCATTTTTGAAAGAGGTTTATTGGTAGTTTCAATTATTCAAACCAACCGGCAAAGCCATGGTTAGAATAACAGGAAACAAATGGTTTCTCACATAATATATGGAAAAGCATATTAGAGAAAAACCACACCAAGCAAACTCACACAAACAAGAACCAAAGGGTAACCACAAAGGAAAATTGGAACTTGTTTGAGCAAACATGCCACATAGGAAATAGATAATGTACAATATCAAATCTAAGTGGCAAACCTCAAATGTTCACATTTTTATGGGATTGTAATATGCACATAGCTTATTACTCCCCCATAATGTGATAATTCATTTTACTTTTAAACAAGAGGCAAATAAAACCAACTAGAGAAATTAATGGACATTATAGAATTTGAATTTCTCATGAATATGACATACCACATAGTAGCTAGATAATATTGAAATATCAATACTAGGTGGTGTGCCTCATGTACACACATTTTTAGGTTTGTGAAGTGCACAAAGCACATCACTCCCCCAAAATGGAATAGTCCATTAATATCTCAAAAGAGCCAAATGAAATCCACACAAGATTCAATAAAGCTCAACACACAAATTACACATACATGATATAAAACTATCATACACAACCTTAAATAACAAGACAAGTAGGAAAGAAGCATATCACATACAAGCACATGCTAGGAACAAAACTAACACATGCAAGGGAGCAAGCAAATTTCAATGAATATATGAATTAAATACAAGTTACCGCAAGGAAGAAGCATTGGATATGAGATAGATATGTGATAATCCAATTGGCTTGGCTTGAGAAATAAAACCATGAAGATCCCTTAATTCTTCAAAAGTAGCCAAGTCACCAATGTCCTCCATAATCACCTATTGATCAAGTTGAAGCTTGTTGGTCCCCAACCAAGTTGGGTCCTAAGAGGTTAGTCACAATAGGCTTGGGAACCCAAATGGTGCTTTTCTTGACACCACTTTGAGCTCCCACATATTTGGCAAACACATTGCCATTTCTATCCTTCCCAAGAGAGTAAATATCATCAATTATGATAGGGTTGGAAGAGGTACCGTTAGTGCATGAAGAAGCAAGATGACCTTTGCCACGGCAAATGTAGCAACACCGACTCTTCTTCTTCTTTATAGGCTCCTCAACTTGAGGAGCATTGGCTTGAGTATTCTTGGGAGGTGGCCTTTGTTCAACTCGTGGTTGAGCACGAGATTGAACAAGAGGCCGCTTCCCTAGTTGCTTCTCACTAAGAGGCTTCTTCTTCTTCATTGGGCAATCCCGAACGTGGTGCCCTTCTAACTTGCACTTGAAGCAAGTGATATTGGCCGGATTCTTGATTTGAACTTGGCCCTTCTTCTTGTTGTCAACCTTGGACTTGTTCTTGTTGTTGGAGTTGAATCCAAGTCCACTCTTGTCATTTGGGGATTGTTGCACACTCAACATGTTGTCAAGTGCACTCTTCTCCCCATGACGCTTTTCCAAGCCCTTCTTCAAAGAAGCGACTTGGGCCTTGAGGTCTTTTATTTCCTCTACATGGTTAGTGGCAACAAAAACACTAGTGGAAGTAGAAGCTTCATTGTTAGAGCAACAAGGCAAAGCAAGTAATTCATCACAAGATGTAGCAACATTTTTAGTGGATGAACTACTAGGACTAGCACATGGCAATATGGCATTTTTAGTTAAGGTTGTGCTATTATCCACATGAGGCTCAATAGATGTTACCTTTGTAGTGATGGCCTCATGAGCTAACTTTAGACAAGCATAGGATGCTAGAAGTTCATCATTAGAGCTAGATAGCTTTTCATGATTTTCTTCCAACTTCCCATAGGATGCTAGAAGACTATCATTAGAGCTAGATAGCTTTTCATGACTTGCTTCCAACTTCTCATACTTGCTAGTTAGCAACTCAAGTTGAGCCCTTAGCTCAACATTCTCCTTCGACATAGATGCTTCACAAGAAATTGAGTTAGCACAAGCATCATTGACATTAGGGATGGAAGAAGAAATCTTAGCAAGCTCTTCATTTAATTAGCATTTTCATTTTTCGTGACCTTATATTTAGCAATGGCATGGTCACGTTCTTTAATGATTTTAGCAATTATTTCATTATGAGACTCCTCGATAGAATCTAGTTTCTCCTCAAGAGAAGCACGAGTCTCTTGCTCTTCCTCAAGAGCATCTTCTAACGATGCTTTCTCCATAGCATCATCTCTTTCGATCTTACCCTTTTCTTTAAGGCTTGCTTCCAAGGCCTCAATAGTTTCCCCACGCTCAATAAGAGTGCTCATGATTTCAAAGAGGTTAGCTTGGGCACTTTTATTACTAGGAAGGGCTTTAAGAATCATTAGACCTTTATTTGAAGAAGGGCATTAACTTTTTCCATATCATCTTCTTCATCATTATTATCATTATCGTTATTATCATCATTGCCATTACTAGAAGAAGATTTAGCCATGACACAATGAGAGGTGGATGAAGAAGAAGAATTAATTTTTGAACTACTCAAGTTCAAATCTTGTTCCACAATTAATTGGGTTTCCTCTACATTAATATTCATGCAAGAGTTAGAGGGAACACAAGCATTTTTATCATTGGAACAAGATAAAGCAAGCATATCATAGAGAGAATTATCCAAGGAAGTTTTAGATGATATGCAAGGACTATCAACACTAGCATGTGAATCATTTATAGTGCTATGAGTGTTTAAGTCCAAAGATGAATCATTGCAACTAGATAGAGATGGAAGATCATTGATAATGAGCTCACTATCCAAAATGCAAAACCCATCACTACTAACCATCACATTAGTTTGTGGCTTACCACATTTTGGTGAAGTAGATGAAGACGAGAGCTCGTCACGGCCGGAGGTGGAGGGAGAGCAATCATCCTCAATAGAGTTGGACAAACCATATTTATCTTGTAGCTTGGTCCAAAGCTCATGAACATCCTGGAGAGGCATGATTGACTCGAAAACTACAATACTCACAAATTTGCAAAACTCGTTAGATGCTAGAGCATCTAGATATAAGTTTTTCTCATCCTCTAAAGTCGTACTTCCGTAGTCCTTTGGAGAAGAAAAACCTATATCTAAGATACGCTCAATATTGGGGTCCAAGACCCGTAAGTGATTAAGCATATGAGTTTTCCAAACATTAAAATTTGTGCCATTAAATCTAAACAAGGAATTGTGCACTAAATCCCTAGACGACATCTTTACTCTCTAGGCGGTAAAGCCAAACAAGAGAGACGAAGCTCTGATACCAATTGAAAGAACAAGCTATGCCCGGATGTCGCCTAGAGGGGGGGGAGTGAATAGGCGATTAAAACTTTTCTATTTAGGGGCTTGATAAATGCGGAATAAAACTATGTGTTTAAATTAACAAGCCAACAACCTAAAATACTAGGGTTACCTATGTGCACCAACAACTTATGCTAAGCAATTCAAGCAACAAGGAGATAGCAAGATAAGAACTTCAAGCATGAAGGCTATCACAATGTAAGTGCATAAGTAAAAGCTCGGGTTATAGAGATAACCGAGGCACGCGGAGACGAGGATGTATTTCCGAGTTCCTCCTTGTTAAGGGAGTACGTATCATTGGAGGGGTGTGAGATCGCCATAAGAGGCCTACTCAAGATGCCACAAAGGCCTCACCCTATTCTCCAATGAACCTCACCCAAGGGATTAGTTCACCTTCCACTATCGGATCCTTCGAGGCGGATTCCGGAGCCCTTTTACAACTTCCATGGGCACACACCCACAACTCAATTGGGGGCTCCCAAACGTGCCGAAGCTTCACAACTCGAAGTCTTCGCGGCACCTCCAAACCGTCTAGGGTACACAATGCACCCAAGAGGCACAAAGCTCTTGGGAACACAATGCGCCCAAGAGTAAGAAGCTTCTCAACGTCGATCCTCACGTATCACCGTAGGGAGAGCAACCCGATGCAACTAATGCAAGAGGCAAGAATACACAAAGTGGTCAATCCCTTCACTCTCAAATTCCAACCAAGCAACAAATTCTTTGGGGGGAATAAGAGAGGAAGAACAAAGGCGATGAACACAAAGCAACCCCAAAATCTAGATCCACTAGGTTCCCCTCACTTAGAGGAGAATTTGATTGGTGGAATGGGTAGATCTAGATCTCCTCTCTTGAAACCCTAAGTTTGGGCAAGTATCATCGAAGGGATTGAGAGGAATCAAGCTCACAAGGTTAGCAACAATGGAGGAGAGAGGAAAGCAAGTGAGCTCAAGATGTTCAAAAGGGTTGAGAAAACATTGGGGAAGAAAACACATTTAAATAGGTGCCCTGGGAAATCTGGCCGTTGGGGCTCAGATTCCCGCAGGGCCGGTAGTACCGGCCCAAAGGGCGGTACTACCGCCCTATACAAAAGACTCACCAACAGCTAGAAGAGAAAGCCCGCAGGACCGGTAGTACCGGAAACAGGACCGGTAGTTCCGGTATGGCGGTAGTATCGGTACTACTTCCGGTGCTACTTTCGTTAAACTCCAGAACCGAACTTTCGTAAGCGGTACTAGGTTCCGGAAGTAGCTCCGGAAGTTCCGAGCGGTAGTACTGCTGGGAGGACCGGTACTTCCGGTTTAGCGGAAGTTCCGGTACTACTCCGGTGCTACTTCCGTTTGAGCCCAGAACCGAACTTTCGTAAGCGGTACTGGGCTCCGGAAGTTCCGAGCGGTAGTACCGCTCGCATGGCCGGTACTTCCGGTTACTGAAAAACAGCCGAAACCAGAAACTGAATAACTTTTGCGTGGAAGCTCCGAATCGAGTGAAACCAATTTTGTTGGAAAGAGGACGACAAGAGCTTACACTACAAAAAGTCAAAATATTGAAACAAGCAAGGGAGATTGTGCAAAGGGTTGGAAAGGTGAAACCTTCCAAACGGATGAACCGGCAAAATCTCCAAAACCGAAAACGCAAAAGAAGACGCATATGCAAACCATTTTCGGTGAACTTGGCTTTGTCATGAAAAGCATGACAAGCACCAAGAACACACCACGATAAGCCAAATAAGANCACAATGCACCCAAGAGGCACAAAGCTCTTGGGAACACAATGCACCCAAGAGTAACAAGCTTCTCAACGTCAATCCCACGAATCACCGTGGAGAGCACAACCCGATGCAACTAATGCAAAAGGCAAGAACACACCAAGTGGTCAAATTCTTCTCCCCACAATCCAACCAAAGCAACTAATGCTATGGAGGGATTTAGGAGGAAGAACAATGGAGAAAACACCAAGAACTCCAAGATTTAGATCCAAAGAGTTCCCCTCACTTAGAGGAGAAATTGATCGGTGGAAATGTGAATCTAAACCTCTTCTCTCTTTTCCCTCAAAAAGAAGCAAGAAATATTGGAGGGATTGAGAGATCTAAAGCTCAAGAGAGATGGCAACAATGGAGGAAAGAAGAGCTCAAATGGTGGCCAAAAGTTAGATAACAAATGGGGAAGAAGACCACTTAAAAGGGAGGTCAGAAATCTGCCCGTTGGAGGCAAAATCGTGAAAGGCCGGCCATCGGGCCGGCCTGGCCGGGGAAATGGCCGGGAAGGCCACAAAGGGAAATTCGGGTGGGCCGGCCATGGCTGGCCTGGCCCGGCCATGATGGCCGGCCAGGAAACTGAGAGGCCCCGGTCATGGGCCGGCCATATGCCCGGCCTGGCCGGCTGCTTCGCCCTTTTTTTTCTCTCTTTTGATTTTCTGTTTTGAAAAATCGACCGAACCGAAAACGCAATAACTTTCACATACGAACTCCGTTTTCGATATTCTTGGACTCGTTGGAATCGTCACAACAAGGACTACAAGAATATGCAGAGAAACATCATAGTCCAAGAAAATATTATAAAATTAAATGGGGAAAGGTAAAAGCTCCCATTTGCAAATCGGAAATGCAATAACTTTCACCCACGAACTCCGTTTTCGATAATCTTGGACTCGTTGGAATCGTCATAACGAGCACAACAAGATTATGAAGAGAAACATCATAGTCCAAGAAAATATTATAAAACCAAATGGGGAAAGTTAAAAACTCATTTTCGCAAACCGGAAAATCCGAAACTTTTGCAATTGACGTCCGAATGAAGTAAAACCAATTTTGTTGGAAAGAGGACAATAAAAGCAACCTTTGAAAATGGCAAACAAGCAATGGAGATTTTGCAAAGAAATGGAAGAGGTAAATCTTCCGCACGGATGAACCGGCAAAATCTCCAATATCGAAGCCGCAAAAGAAGACGCATAAGAATATCGTTTTCGGTGACCTTGGCCTTGTCAAGACAAGCACGACAAGCACCAAGACCACACCACGATAAGAGACAAATAAAAACCAATAAAGATGATAGCATGGATGCAAAGGTTTGTGCTCTCTACGACGATATGATCATGATATTCGGTCGAGAGCCCCTCTTGATAGTACGGTTATCTATCCTATAACCCGGTCTCTCACTAAACATCATGAGACCGGTAAAATAGAAACCCTAGAAAGATCATACCTTTGCCTTACGCATTAATCCACTTGAGGTCGATGAAGACGATCTTCATCTCCTCAAGATGCACCACCTTCCTCGATTGCGCTTCGGTGAAGATTCACATGACGCTCCCCCATACACCAAGATGGGAGACGCACTCTTCGGCATATCTTCACTTGGCCTTGAGTGATGATCAACTCGCACAAAGCCTTGATCAACACACACTTTTCTTCTTCCCTTAACCTTGACTCCAATAAATGGAGAACAAGCAAACAAATGGACAACCTATAAATATAGCTCAATGCAAATATTAGTCCATAGAGATTGTCATTAATTACCAAAAACATGCATGGGGGCAACCATGCACTTTCAACATGGTAGTCAACAATGGGCAAGATAATGTGGTTCTGAACTCGAAGGACGTGGAACTACTTGAACGTTTGAAAATACCCGATGTTGAGGAGCCGACTGGTCCACCTCCAAACTACCTGGAAGAATGGTGGTACAGTCGTGATAGCGATGATGATGATGATGCTGGTCCAAGTTATGATCCCAAGGATGTAGACAATGGCTTTTGAACGTATGCCACTTCATAACTTGTTATGATCTCGAATTTATAAATTTGTGTTCCGACACTTCTTATGTGTGATGTATTAATTGTGCTTATGGAATCCCGCCATGTTTTGTATTAATTAATATATGCTTCTTATGTGTTTTGTATTAATTAATATGCTTCTCACAAATTCATATTGGTGTATATTAATTACTCTTTGTTTTTTAATATGATTCCTTTTTTATCATATGTACTGATCAGGTTTTCTTTGTCATAACAGGTGACTAAGACATGGCGGGAAAAGTGAAGCAGGCTAGGGGGGCAAAAATTGCCAAAGTGGGTGCCCTCTACGCCAAAAGCAAAGAAGGCGAGCCGCCGAAGATCATTGGACGGAGGCGTAAGCCAGCACCAGCCCAGGAGCAGCAGCAGTCGAGGAGCAGGAGCAGCAGCAGCAGGGCCGCCGAGGAGCAGCAGGACGGCCGGCGGCGTAGGCGACCTCCTCTTCCTCCGTAGCGTAGCCCTTTGCCCGAGGTTTCTTCTTCTTCCTCAGAGGAGGAGGAGCAGCCTGAGCACGAGCAGCATGATGGGGAGGAGCACTCAGAGTCGGAGGAGGAGGACTGGACCGACAGGGAGGAGGGGGATGACGGGGAACATGGGGAGGTGGAGGAGGACCCCGAGGCTGAGGAGGAGCCGTTGGATGCGCACCCGCTACCGGATCTCGGCATAGTGGTTCCCGCCGGGCAGAAAGTGTGGCTGCGAGGCCCTGCGAGGCTCCCGGATCCACCATATCCATACAAGTCCATCGTTCTTGAAGTCCAAGGCGATAAGTAAGTGGTAACTCGGCAAATTTTCCATTATATGTATTTTTCACGCTTTATGTATTTTGATTACAAACTAATTTTAATTTTCGTTTTGTGGGGCCTTCAAGTATCAGGGAGACATTAAGCCACCACGCTCAATGAGCGGCATCCTTGGCCTGCTTTGCAAAAAGCATTACCCTGGCTTGGTCGATACTCCTGAAGGAACGAGGGTGCCAGCTTGGTCTTGGGAGTACTACAAGTTGGTCAAGGACACCCAGGACAAGGAAGGCAGGGTGTACGACCACGTTGGCACTCGTGTGATCAAAGATTTCTGGGTGAGAGTTTCCCACTGCAATTTTTATTAATTATGAAACGTTATTTATGAAGGGGGTCGCAGCATGGAAAACAAAAAAATTTCCTACGCAACAAACAGAATAAACCCCAAGGATCTAGATCTACTAGATGAAGATAGCAAAGGTGAGATCCAATCTCTTACCCTTGAAGATCAACAAACGCGTTTTTTTCGGTGCAGGGGTTGGCTAGTCGATCCCCGCAACTAGACTCGTCTAGTCGCGAGGAGATGTATTATCCTCGAGATCAAATCCGATGAAGTGCTGCAACGGGCAGCACCTCCGCGGTATCCACACGTACGGCTAGATGAAGACGTCTACTCCTTGATCCCGCAAGCGAGGTAGATGTGGCCCTGATGATCTCAGCAACACGACGGTGTGGTGGTGATGATGACGATCTCCACGAGGAGGGCTTCTCCAAGCCAAGCAAGAGGAGAGGGAGAGGAGGAGGTGGCGCAGCCCCTAGGGCTAGGGGTGCGGCAGCTTGAGGAGGAGGTGGTGGTGGCGCAGCCCTCTGGGAGAGGGGTGCGGCCAGGGCTAGGGTTTAGGGTGGAGATGGCCGGTGGCTTGGGTTAGGGCTCAGGGTGGTGCGGCAAGCTTGGGGGGAAGCTTATGGTGTGCCGCACCCCCTCCCCTCTCCCCTTTATATAGGTGGAGGGGGAGCCCTAGGGCCGGCCGGCCAAGGGGTGGCTTGGCCCCCAAGCCGAGTCCCCCTAGGACTCCTCCTAGGGTTCGGCCGGCTCCCCTCCTAGGCCAACTCGGATTGGCCCATGTGGGCCTTGGGTGGTGCGGCACACCCATGTGGTGGCTGCACCCCCTTGGTCCATGTGGGCCCCCATACAATATGTGGGTCCCACTTCTAGACCCCTCTAGAACATTCCGGAACCTTCCGGTACCCTATACAAATTTCCCGGAACCTTTTCGATACCTCCGAAAACACTTTCCTTATATGAATCTTATTCTCCGGACTCCTCCGGAACTCCTCGTGACGTCCGGGATCCCATCCGAGACTCCGAATCACCATTCGTTCATTTCATCATTTAATTCACCACAAAACCTAATTTCATCGGAGCATTAAGTGTATGACCCTACGGGTTCGGGAATGCATAGACATGATCATATCAATAATTAATAGTGGGACCGGGATGCCCATATTAATTCCTATGCACTCAACGAAGATCTTTATCGATTGAACCACGATGCCGGGGATTCAATTAATCTCATATATGATTCCCTTTGTCTCACGATATTTTGCTTGCCCGAGATTCAATCGTTGACATCCCCATGTCTAGTTTAATCTCGTTACCGGCAAGTTCTCTTTACTCGTCCATAATATAGGATCCCGGTGATTACATCTTAATCACATGTCTGCAGACTTTTGATGCTATATTACCGAGAAGGCCTGGAGATATCTTCTCCATCATATGGAGGGAAAAATCCCACTCTTGATTCATATCACCCAACAACCCACCGTCGGAGATACCTGAAAGCCACCTTTATAATCACCCAGTTACGAAGTGACGTTTGATGTCCACAAAGTATTACTCCGGTGAACGGGAGTGATATAATCTCATGGTCTAAGGAAACTATATTTGGCATACTAAAAGTGTTGACAACAAAACTTTGTGACACGATTAATTGTAACACTTTATTATTTGGGTCATGTCCATCAAGCCATTCTCCCAATGACGAGACTCCGTCATCAAGTGACTATAACAAGTCCATAGTTAGGAAACTCTAACTATCTCTTGATCAACGAACTAGTCCTGTAGAGGCTCACTAGGGACTCCTGGTGTTTATATTCCACATGTATTATGTTTCCATTTAATACAATTATAGCATGGATAATAAATTATGATCATTAACATGAATATGCTTAATAAACCATTTTATTATTGCCTCTAGGGCATATTCCCAATAGTCTCCCAGTTGCACTATTGTCAATAATCTAGTTTACATTTTCCTCGATCCAACACTCATGGAGTCTCACTCATGAAGTCTCAGTGCTTGATCATGTTTGCTTGTGGAAGAGGTTCTGTCCGTGCTCTGTACTTATACAGTTCTTTTATGTCCTTTGCAAAATTGTAACTGTCACCTAACTTGACATTACTTTATCATCACATGATAAACTTCCTATCATCCCATGATAAATCTCATTATCATATAATGAATATAATATGTATGGTTATAGAGTGAGATATTTGTTTCCCTTTATGCCTACATGACGTATGATCAGTCAAAAGGACTTTCACATAGCATGTGCATCCGGAACTCACTCAATCTTGAAACAACATTTCTCAAACCAAAATATTATATCTATTTAATCCTTGAATTAATCATATACTCCTATATGTTGTAGACTTAACAAATCGACAGTGAACCCTTGTCACTTCGATATTTCCGATCATGCTTTCACTGCGCTACTGATTTTAAGAGATTTCCAATTCAGATTGGTTTTATGACTTCAACCAAGTCTACCACTTTCTAAATTCATCTCAACTTCATGTTAAAATGACTCCTCATTCTAACATGTTCTTCCAACTAAGAACTTGGGTCACATACCGTCAAATACAAACACATGGTTATTATATGTTAGATCTGTGAACCATTCATAGTGAACACCAACATATCCTACAACCATCAATTTTGTACTGAGTTCTCAACTCAATTCTTTACCTATTTCTCACAAGCAGATGAACCTTTCCTCTCTTGTTTTTATTTTTGAACTCCTTCAAAAACTTGTTTAGGTTAAACATCCTGACTTTAATGTTTATCAAACATATCTATCCACCATAGATACTTCCATCTCCATGGATATTTGACGTTCAAACTAACTTCAAAAGTTTATGCATTGGTCCACGACAATATTTACAACATTCATGAAATTTCCATTTCACTCAAACAAGATGTTGTAAAATCCCACTCAAATATACACCATAAACATATTAAATTGTGAGACCACTTCGACTCCCACTCAGAAATATGTTATATTTGACCATGATTAACTAGCTCCCACTCAAACACATGTCTCCACATATTTTGATCATGGAAAATAGTTTCTGCTCTTACTTAAATAGTTTCTGCAACTTGGCAAAATTTCATATTCTTGAATCCTACTTCTCTTTAGACAAGCTAAACAAAAATTCAATGATCATCATCATTAAATTATTTATGTGTCAAGTTTCAACCAACATAGCACTTTACATATGTGCCACTTGATACATAAACATACAAGGTTTTAGCTTTCTCAATTTATTCCAACAATTCTTTTATCCATGAAACCATTTCACGATAAAACCACTAAAATACTTAACACAACCAACAAATTGGTTTGTCCCTTTTAGTCTCACATTGTGGAATCTCTATTCATAATCTCATATGAATATACTACAACATTATTCGCAATAGTCTCTAATTATCTCATAATCAATGAAACCACTTTTCTCATAACTCATATGAAAAATAAATGCGAATCATACATAGAACCTTCTTTCTAAAATGGAGTGTTATCAAATAAATCTAAATGATTACAAATAAACCTTATTTCTAAATCCCATCTTTATGACCACACAATATCAAATATAATGTGACTACAATACTTTAGGGCGTATCAAAACACTTTTGAACAATCTCTAAATATTGTAATCTGTGATAACACTTGTCACAAGTCTGCATACTAAACAATAACTCAAATATTTCGTCTCTTTTGATCAAATCGAAAAGACTCAATTATCTTGTTAATTTAATATCATTTACTTCTAAAATTTATATGGTCTCATCATAACTTGAATAAATACACCTATTTACTCATTCATGATGAAGCAAATAAAGTAATGATGTCTCTTATTCACTGAAAAATACAACCAACACTTGTGTTTTATTTTCAGCCACTCATGGCATTTTCAAAAAATGGCATTTTAATCATACTACTTGGTGATGCGCATCAAAATGCTCCTCAACACTATAGCACCATTAAAAACAAATCTCATCATCAAGTATTGGATATTTTATTATGTTTCATATTTTACAAATGTTTAACTAATCATCGTTTAAATCAAAAGAAAGGACAATAATCTCATAATCGAAACGTGATCACCAAAAAGGATTACTCATGAAAATAGAACAACCAGTTGTCTTTAACATGAATGACCGTCTCACAAACTGAGACACACTAATTTAAAGATCACACTTAATTCGATTACAAAACTTATTCAAATCCTCTAAATTAAAGCGATAAATGTAGAAGTGGAATGTCGCCAGCATCAACTCCTTGATTGCCATCTTCCGACGAAATCCACTCAGTCCCTCCATGCACTTCTCAAACGTCAGGCCCTGTTTTCACAAAACAGCACAAGTATCAAATACTTAGCTCACCATAAGTGTAAATGGGACATTAAACATTTATAACTCGTATATCAAAATATACCTTCTGCATTGTCAACTTTTTTTGCTAGGGGATTCCTTTCGATAGACGAAGTCGAGACACCAGTTCAGGATAAGTGATCGAATCCCTTTTCTTGACATAGTCTCTGACACAATTCTTGAAGCTGTGGGCAAGCGAACGCAACAGCCCATCTATCGCGAATTCATCACTCATCTCCATATCCCAAGCATCCACAAGTGTGTAATATATCTTATACATTTTCTTCAGATGCTCTTCCAAGTAACCATTCTCTTCCATCTTAGTTGAAAGAAATTCATCTAGACCTTCAAACCTCGCAATTCTTACTTGTGCTATGAACATTTTCTTTAGCTCAGTGACAGTCTCAATGGCACTCAAGTTCTTGAATTGTTTAGCTAGGTCTGAATTCATGAAGACACTCATCAACCATTTGACTTGAATATGAGTCTTACTCCGACTGAGCCAAGCCACACGCTTGTTGTAACTTGCAGAAGCTTTGTGTTTCTCTTCTAAAGTTTCATGTAACACGTAGAGTTCATCATGGGTCGATAGGACTTCTCTAAGACGTAGGTACCACTCGATGAAATTTGACCCATCAAGACGCAGCTCCTCAGCAACGGACAAGTTATCGTAGTCAGCCATGATCTATAAGGATTTTGCAAAGACATTTTCTTAGGACTAATTGTTTATGATAATTTAGTTCATCTTAATCAAATTACTACATGAACTCCCACTAAACTTAACATCTCTCAGGTTGTTTAGTGACACACGATCCGAATCCACTACACCACAACCGATCATCACGTGAGATGTGTAGCTTCAATGGTGAACAACTCAGTATTGATCATATCATTCATATGACTCGTGTTTAACCTTTCGGTTCCGTGTTCCCGAAGCCATGTCTGTACATGCTAGGCTCGTCAAGACAACCATAGTATTTCCGCATGTGTAAACTGGCTTACACCCGTTGTATGTGGACGTAGAATCTATCACACCCAGTGGCGGACCTACAGGGTATGCCCGGTATGCCGTGGCATACCCTGCAGCCCAGCCCAGCTACGTACGTATATTGGCACAAAATCATATAGCAGGCCCGACCTGGGAATAGGAGAAGGAAAATAGGGCAACGATCCTACCGATCCAAGCAGTATACTGGATCGAGGCGAGCAGTTTCCTATACCAACACGCGACGCCTCGTCTCGTGATCGATCGATCTGAGACCTGTCTCCAACGCCTAGCGATCTTGACCTGTTGTCCACGCCGCCACGATTTGACGGCTGCTCCCGCCTCTCTACCGACTGCCGATTTGCCCCCGGCGGGATCAAGGGACGGCTGACGCTGTTCTACTCTACTAGGTATTCCGGCAGTGAATTTTGCATCCTTAATCCTTTTGTACGTGTTCATCTGTTAGAGTAGTATTTTGCTTACTATTAGTGTTGGATGTAGCCTGAATCTTTCAGTTTTCTAGCCAGGTAGAGTCGTGTTAAATTGGTCTCGTGTAATTATAGGTGACTCCTTGTCGACAGACGCAAACCACCGTCCAACAAAAGAGTCTTTCGCCGACGTCAAGATTCCATGACAACGAGGCCAGACTGCAGCCCTTGCATGGTAATCTATGAATTTTGGTTTTCTTATGATCTTATCGCATGTGAGATTTTTAGAACATGCCATAAGATAATCACAATTTTTTCATTTTCTTTTTAGTTATGCAGAGAAGTGGAGACATTGCATCTCTTTTTCTGAACCACACAACAACAAAAAAGCTGCCACAGCTTCAAATCCTTGCCCGATAATCTTTTGTCTGCATAAAAGGTATGGGTTTTAAACTATTTCATGGAAATTTATGCAAATTTCATACTTATCTTGGAGTTACATATTATTTATTGCTTTTTACCTATTATATTAAACAAAATTTCAATTATTTATTGACTATTTTATCAAAACGACCAATAAAATTTTGGTGGCGGCATACCCAACGGCAAAATCCTAGGTCCGCCACTGATCACACCCGATCATCACGTGGTGCTTCGAAACGAAGAACTTTGGCAACGGTGCATACTAGGGGAGAACACTTAATTATCTTGATATTAACATGAGAGATCACCTTATCATGCTACCGTCGCGATCACATCTAAGCATAACAATAAGGTGCATAAAAGGATTAACATCACATGCAATTCAAAATTGTGATATGATATGGCCTTTCTTCTTGTGCCTTTGATCTCCATCTCCAAAGCACCGGCATGATCTCATCACCGGCATGATCTCCATCATCGTGGCGCCATCACCATGGTTGTCCACCAACTATTATAACTACAACTAATGCTACTCTTAGCAATAAAGTAAAACAATTACATGGTGATTCAATGACACGCAGGTCACATAAAATAATAGACAACCATATGGCTCCTGCCGGTTGCCATACTCGTCGACATGCAAGTCGCGAAATATTACAAACATGATCATTGCATACATTATCACAAATCACATATTGGCCATACCACATCACATGACCCCTGCAAAAACAAGTTAGACGTCCTCTACTTTGTTTATGCAATTTTTATGTGGCTTGGGTCAACGAGATAGAACCGTTCTAATCTACGCAAAACCACAACGATGATATAATAGTTGCTTATTTACTCATCCTTTTAAAAGGTCTTCCATTGAAATTGCACCCTCACTAAAGCAAGAGAAACAGACACCCGCCAGCCACTTATGCAATACAAGTTGCATGTCTGTCGTGGAACCGGTCTCTCATGCGTGGACGAGTAAGGTTGGTCCGGGCCGCTTCAATCTCACAATACCGCAAAGATGCAAAGTGCACGCGAGAAGGTAGCAACATAAAATATCAACGCCCACAACTCCTTGTGTTCTAATCGCACCAACATCTATGAAATAGATCTAGGCTCTGATACCACTGAAGGGGGTCGCAGCATGGAAAACAAAAAAAATTCCTACGCAACAAACGGAATAAACCCCAAGGATCTAGATCTACTAGATGAAGATAGCAAAGGTGAGATCCAATCTCTTATCCTTGAAGATCAACAAACGTGTTTTGTCGGTGCAGGGGTTGGCTAGTCGATCCCCGCAACTAGACTCGTCTAGTTGCGAGGAGATGTATTATCCTCGAGATCCAATCCGACGAAGTGCTGCAACGGGTAGCACCTCCGCGGTATCCACACGTACGGCTCGATGAAGATGTTCACTCCTTGATCCCGCAAGCGAGGTAGACGTGGCCTTGATGGTCTCAGCAACACGACGGTGTGGTGGTGATGATGACGATCTCCACAAGCAGGGCTTCGCCAAGTCAAGCAAGAGGAGAGGGAGAGGAGGAGGTGGCGCAGCCCCTAGTTCTAGGGGGTGCGGCAGCTTGAGGAGGAGGTGCTGGTGGCGCAGTCCTCTAGGAGAGAGGGGTGCGGCTAGGGCTAGGGTTTAGGGTGGAGAGGGTCGGCGGCTAGGGTTAGGGCTAGGGTGGTGCGGCAAGCTTGGGGGGGCAGCTTATGGTGTGCCGCACCCCCTCCCCTCTCCCCTTTATATAGGTGGAGGGGGAGCCCTAGGGCCGGCCGGCCAAGGGGTGGCTTGGCCCCAAGCCGAGTCCCCCTAGGACTCCTCCTAGGGTTCGGCCGGCTCCCCTCCTAGGCCAACTCGGATTGGCCCATGTGGGCCTTGGGTGGTGTGGCACACCCATGTGGTGGCTGCACCCCCTTGGTCCATGTGGGCCCCCATACAATATGTGGGTCCCACTTCTAGACCCCTCTAGAACATTCCGGAACCTTTCGGTACCCTATACCAATTTCCCGGAACCTTTCCGATACCTCCGGCAACACTTTCCTTATATGAATCTTATTCTCCGGACTCCTCTGGAACTCCTCGTGATGTCCGGGATCCCATCCGAGACTCCGAATCACCATTCGTTCATTTCATCATTTAATTCATCGCAAAACCTAATTTCATCGGAGCGTTAAGTGTGTGACCCTACGGGTTCGGGAATGCATAGACATGATCATATCAATAATTAATAGCAGGACCGGGATGCCCATATTAATTCCTATGCACTCAACGAAGATCTTTATCGATTGAACCACGATGCCGGATATTCAATTAATCTTATATACGATTCCCTTTGTCTCACGATATTTTACTTGCCCGAGATTTAATCGTTGACATCCCCATGTCTAGTTTAATCTCGTTACCGGCAAGTTCTCTTTACTCGTCCATAATATAGGATCCCGGTGATTACATCCTAATCACATGTCTGCAGACTTTTGATGCTATATTACCGAGAAGGCCTGAAGATATCTTCTCCGTCACATGGAGGGACAAATTCCACTCTTGATTCATATCACCCAACAACCCACCGTCGGAGATACCTGAAAGCCACCTTTATAATCACCCAGATACGAAGTGACATTTGATGTCCACAAAGTATTCCTCCGGTGAACGGGAGTGATATAATCTCATGGTCTAAGGAAACTATATTTGGCATATTAAAAGTGTTGACAACAAAACTTTGTGACACGATTAATTGTAACACTTTATTATTTGGGTCATGTCCATCAAGCCATTCTCCCAATGACGAGACTCCGTCATCAAGTGACTATAACAAGTCCATAGTTAGGAAACTCTAACTATCTCTTGATCAACAAACTAGTCCTATAGAGGCTCACTAGGGACTCCTGGTGTTTATATTCCACACATCTATTATGTTTCCATTTAATACAATTATAGCATGGATAGTAAACTATTATCATTAACATGAATATGCTTAATAAACCATTTTATTATTGCCTCTAGGGCATATTCCCAACAATTTACATACAGATATATACATAGCTACTGTAATATCAAAAAAGAGAAGAAAAATAATTTATTGATCAGCGTGCTTAATTAGCTCTAATTCTGAATTTTAGCATTTCATCACAAAGCTCTAACATACAGATATATACAAAGCTACTCTAATTATAAATATAATTTTTGAAGTCCTTCACATTGTTTTCTCCATGATATTTTTAACCAAACATTTGTTTCTTAGTTACAGATAGAAAAATTTGTTTCTTAGTTACATGCTATTTTTAAACTAAACAATTAATCATTTCCTTGCACTCGAGATCTGCATCTCATTTGACTTTTTGAACATATTTCTGGTCTAACATAAAACCAACATATGTTGGTATTAGAATTCATTAGAACATAAGAAACTGAAATAAGGTGTCAAATTTCGTTAAGTCTCTGCATCTTGCATACAGAAAAAGGTGTCAATAAATTCTGAAATTTAGCCAATTGTGCTAATTTCTTTGTCCTATGCTTAATGATTGTAGCATTACTTTACTTGCGCCGTGGGTCACGAGGCTAAGGCAGAGCAGGTGTTGATTCGGATGGCCAAGAAGCTTATCCACGACATGCACTACGAGGCTCGTGTTGGCTGTGTGGTCAAGTTCTACGCGGTACACAGGAACACGAAGCTGAAGAAGAAGGATGCTAGGGGCATACACATGTCTAGAGCTCAGTACTTGAAGGTAAACACATATTTCGCCTAATTGTTATTCTATTTATCAGAGACTCATATGGATCTATTTATTTGAACAGGTGGTTCCCCAGTGGCTAGCCAACAAGTTGCCTTGCTATAAGACGATCATCGATAGGTGGGTGTCCGACCCATACAAGGTGGAACACGCAGAAGTAACGGCGCGGCCTGCCCAGCTAGGCGAAGGAGTACACCGTCAAGGCAACCTCACCCTTATCGGCGTCGTGCAGAATAAGGTAAGAAATTCGTTTATTATTTTCCATACAAATAATTCTATAGCCGTGAGTCATTAATTCTTCCTTTTGCTTTCATTTGTAGAAATTGAAGACAGGCAAGGAGGTCACTCCCTTGGAGGCTTTCAGAGAGACTCGGAGGCCAAAGGAGCTGGATCCGTCTAAACCGGCTGACGAGCAGTGGATCAACGATGGATCCAGCAAGAAGTGGATGGCGTACTGTACCAAGTTCAAGGAGGTGAATGGGCCCGAATCTGATCCGGTGAATTCGCCTTTTGACGCTATGATTGCTATGCTGGCGGGACAAGGCCGGAAGAACGGCCGGTTAGGGATTGGTGATGGTTCTATCGACACTGAGGGCATTCCACATCTCACCAAGATCCATGCCAGCTAGACCAGCTCATCGCCCGCTATTGAGCGCCGCCCACAGCCAGGAGTGGCTGCCATGTTGGCAATGCAGGTATACATATGTTCTTCATTCACATATTCACATATTTAGATGTTTGCATTGCAAAGTTGATGAAATACTCGCCATCACATACTCTAGGCTGAACTTTCTGAAAGTAAGAAGGTCGTGGAGGAGGCGAGGGCAAATATGTTGGCAATGCAATCCACAGTCTCCAGCCAGCAGGTGGTATTGGCGGCACTCCTGGCGGTTTGTTTTCTGCCATAACATGAGTTTTTTCATTCCATTCATCCGTGTGTAAACTAACCGATCTCAACACATTCAGTTTGCAGAGGATGCCCGCAGATCCGTCGCTTCCCCCTTTACCTACTCTTCCTCTTTTGACCTTTGTAAGTTCTCTTTGACTTGGTTAAATCATTCATTTTCTGTTTACTCGACTAATGCGGATGTTCACAGGGTAATCCATCATTTGAATCAAACACCATGCCGGGAGCGAGCCCTTCGACGCCATCGACCTCCGCGAGGCCGAACTGATGTATTGTGTGTTATGAACTTGTTAAACTATGTGTTGGACTATGTGTTTGTGTGTTCTGAACTTGTATGACATGAATTATGCTTCAGATTGTGTTAAACTATGAGTGGAGTCATGTCTGTGTGCTTTCAGATTATGAAATGATGTTTGAGTGCTTTTGGATATGAAATATGTGATGTGTGAGTGCTCCCAGTGATGAAATGTAAAAAATATATGAAAAATGTGTTTAATTGCAGGGATCTGGCAAAATGAAAAATGATTCTGGGATTTTTTGGTTGTGTTTACCGAGTACAACACTCGGCAAAGATGCAATTTGGGCCTATGCCAAGTGCGACACTCGGCAAAGTGCCTCTCCAGGCTGCTGCCAGCCACCTGGGAACAAGCTTTGCCGAGCTCAAAGTCCGGCACTCGGCAAAGTGTCTCTCGGTAAACATCCATCCCCGGGAGGAGAGGGACACTCGGCACAGAAAAGAACTCGGCACAAAGCTTTACCGAGTGCCTGCTGGCACTCGGTAAAGAGCTGACGCCGAGGGCCAGCAGAGATGCCGCCGACACTCGGCATAGAGAAGAACTCGGCACAAAGCTTTACCGAGTGCCTGCTGGCACTCGGTAAACAGCTGATGCCGAGGGACAAACAGAGATGCAGCCGACACTCGGCATAGAGAAGACCTCGGCAAAGAGGCGTGCCCCACCTGACAGGAGGTGCTACGCGCCACGTTCTGGTTCATCGTTTTTGCCGAGTGTCGCGCTCCAGCACTCAGCAAAGATTTGACGTCCGTTTGCCAAGGAACGGACGTGATCTGCTTTTTTGTACCGAGTACCACCGTAAAACACTCGGCAGAAGTTATGCCGACATCCCCGTGTCCCGACACTCGGCAAAGTTCTGTTTACCGGCCGAATTGTTGCCGAGTATTGTCTGCCGAGTGCAGCACTGGGCACAAAGTTTTCCGACATGATTTTGTCCTTTGCCGTGTGTGCCGGACACTCGGCAAAAACTCTGTTTCCAGTAGTGATGTATAGCGGCGATGCAGATGCGACATCGTTGCATGGGTTTTGTGTTCGCGCTGCTCCTAGGGGCAGGATGCAAGTGGACGATACAGGATCCGAAGTTTCGAATACCTAACATTAATCCTTCATCATGAAAATATACTCCATCTTATCCGAATTTAATGTCGTAACGATTGAAGTAGACACGTACAATTCCTACGCAGGCTGGCGACATATATTTCGGATCTGAGGAAGTATATTACAAGGAAAGCATCTTAAAGATGCCAAAAAAATGGCATCAACATTAGCATCACATTAATATTTTCCAAAAAGGAAAATCCCATTAATTCCATTTTATCATAAAATGTTGGACATCATCATTATCTTAAACGTTATCCATTTCCTATTTTTAAAACTGCATTTAATATAATTATAAAGCTTTAAACATCAGAAAATACACTGAAATTCAGACAAAATTCTAAAAGTACATTTGTCCCGAAGGCCCACGCCGTCCCATAATAACATTCCGCCATGAGCGAGCTCTAGACATGAGTTGATGGCATGCCAGCTGAACATAGGCCTCGGCCCGTGGGAGAAAACGTTCCTTTTTAAGCTCAACATGGGAAACGCCGCTGTCTTTGCACTTCAATTTCTAATCTCTCTTTCTAAGAGCATCTCCAACAGCCTCTTTATATTTGGCTAGGATTGCTAAAAACTGCAAATATACAAATTTGGCTCAAAAACTTGCTCCAACAGCCTTTCTATAAGTGGTCCCCCCACCAAATTTTTTACAAAGCTTGCTATCTTTGCACCTACACTTGGTATATTTGCAAAGTTGAAGCCCACTTGCTATATCCCAAAACCAACGTGGGAGAGGCAACGACCAGGCGCGGGAAGTTTCCGCCGGCACGCGCGACCTAGCCGCTGTCGTCTCCGGTCGACGCAGCGGCCCTGACGCCGCCTCCCACGCATTCCCCGAGCATCCCCGCCACCCTGCCCCATCGCTCCCCAGCCACGCGAGCTCCGCCGCCGCCGAATCGAGCCGCGCCCTGCCCGTAGCTGCCGATCGAATCGAGTAGCTAGACGTCGTCGCCGTTGCGGGAGAAGCCGCGTCCCCGCGTCGCGCCCAGCAGCGCCCGCGCGCCCGCCGCTCCATCCCTCTGGCAACCGCCTCCCCCACCGTCCGCCGCGCCCCCGAGCCACGTCCCCTGCCGGCATCCGCCGCCACGGGCCACCGCCCCACCGTCGGCCCCGTCGCCGTTCGGCCCCGCCGCCGCATCCCACGGCTGCTCCGAGCCTCCCAACGGCCCCGCCCCTCATTTCCCGGGCCGCCCGAGCCTCATCGCCGCCGAATCGAGCCGCCTGGCCGCCAGCCGATTCGGCCGCTGGACGCCGTCGCCGGTGCGGGTAGCCGCGGCGCGTCTTCCAGGTGCGCGCCTGGTCGTCGTTCGCCACCCAGCACGCACCCGGTTGCCACCGCGGCGACCGCCGACCTTCACCGCCTCGCCCGCGTCGCCTCGCCTCCACACACGTCTCCGTCCCCGCCCCGCCTCCGCGAGCGTCTCCGGCGCCGCCCCGCCTCGTCTCCGGCCTCACACCGCCTCGTCTCCTGCGCCACGCCGCCCTGCCTCCGCGCGTGAGTGCTCCGTCCGCCGGTCAAAGCTCTGTGCGAGGAAGAAGATGTAAAACGATTTGGTTGACTGACAAAGGGACCCCACATGTCATTGTGATGTGCACAGGATTTTGCAATCCGGTTATGCAATGGCTGTAAAAGCAAAAATTGTGCTGGCTTTCTAAACCCTCTCTCTCCTCTTGCTATCAGCTCTTTTTACAAATCCATTTTGCAAAGGCTGTTGGAGATGCTCTAAGCCTCTAACATCCTCTAACGTCAGTATGTGCATTGGTCCCTTGTTGAAAGTGTTATTTTAAACTCGTATTTTGGGTTGAGAATCTTTGGTCGACATTTATATTTGTAAAAAATAACATATACGGACGAAGCAACCGGGTATGGCTAGAGAATCAGTTTGATCAGACTCAATCAAGGGAAACGCTACGGAACCTCCGGGGATGGCGCGCGTTGCGTCCCCCTGATCGAGTGGCTAACGTGTGTCCAGCGCGGGCCCACGTACGACGCTCACCTTTCCAGCCTTATCCCTTCACGCGTAGGGAGAACCACCGTATCCTCCTCCCTCCTGCCTGCTCCCCGCCATCTCACCGTCGCCGCTCCCAACCGTCCCTCCTCCTCTCACCTCCATAACCACCGCCGCGCCCCCCCTACCGCAGTCCGCAGCCGCGCTCGCGCGCGTGCTCGCCTGCGGCCGGTGGCGCCCATGGCCGTGGTCGAGCGCGTGCTCGCCCGTGGCCATCACCGGCTCCCGCGGTCGTGCTCGCGCGTGTGCTCACCCTCGGCCGCACTCGCCTAGCACCGGCGTCATCCACCAAGCACCGTTTGTTGTCCGTGCGTGTGCTCGCCGGCCTCCCGCGGTGGCGCCCGTGCGTGTGCTCGACCGCGCCCAACACCGGCCTCGCGCGGACGCTCCTCCCAAGCACCGGCCGACTACCGGCCTAGCACCGGCCGCTGCCCGTGCCTATGCTCGCCGGCCTCCCTCGGCCGCTCCTCCCTAGCACCGGTGGAGCGGCGGTGCTACCGTCGGTCGGCAATGGTGCCACCGTCGGTCAATGGTTTTGCTATGTGCGGTCGACGACGTTGCTACAAGCGGCGTCGACGTTTGCTACATGCAGCATCGGGGTTTGCTACATGCCGCCGCCGGTGGTGCTACGAGATCTTTGACGGTGCTACCTGAAGCGTCGGATTTTTGCTTCGATGCTACAATAGGATAAAATTTGTGCTACAACAGTTCTATTATTTTGCAACAATAGAATAAAGATTTTGCTACGAGGACTCCGACGAGAGTTTCCGGCGATATCTCCGGCTATGTCGATTTTTGCTACAATAGCACAATTTACTTTTTGCTACAACCTTTATGTATTTTTGCTACAATAACACAATGTTTTTGCTACCACGTCTCCGATGAGGTCTCGGCGAGGTCTCCGGCGAGACCAACCTTTTTCTTTATATTTTGTGTGCGAACCGTTTTTGCTACATTGCAGCAAAAGCGGAACGCTACGTAGCAAAAGCAGAATGCTGCGTAGCAAAAGCGGGATTTGATCAGTTTTTAGGACACGTATCGCGCTGGGACCCGGGAGCTGGAAAGTTTGGAGCCCCTGGGGGACGCCTAGCACTCCCCTTAAAATAATATTAATTTGAGTTTGGGTCTTGGGTTTTCACGCCCCAACAGCTAGCGTACGCATAGTGCATGCGTGGTGCTTTTGCCGCTAAAGACACGAACCAGCCCAACTGTTTTGGCGCGAGCTCATTTCGCGAGAGCCATCTTTTAGCGCCAGGAAATTTTCCGAGAGGTCCGACCTAATGCGAGAAATCCTCTGGAATCGGTACCATGGGAACCAAATCCTCAGGAATTTCATTGACTCGATCCTGTAAACCAAACGCTTTCCATAGGAAACAATCCAGAGGAATGGAATCCTGTAAAAATCCCGTGAAAATCCTGTGATCCAAAGAAGGCCTAAAATTTGTTGGGTTTTTTTTTACTCGAAAATTGTTGGTTGAAATACATCGATTTTTTTTATACACTCAATACATCAATTAGATAGGCCATGTAAAAACAAGGACGGTAATAGGGCGCCAAAAATATTAGCAGGTCGAACCGGGACCAATGCCAGGCATTGGTCCCGGTTTATCACTCAACCGGGACCAATGCTCCATGGGCTCCTTTCCGAAAGGTGGTTTTTCTACTAGTGCAGATGACTACGAGCCAGCAGGATGACATCATCATTTTTTTTGCGATTTTATAACTTGAAGATGCTTTAACTCTCAAAGTGTGAATCTAACTTACGTTTATCTTCACTATGGACTTGGTCTCCACAAAATCTTAAACTAGCCCCTTGTTACTATGTTTTGACGACTTTTGTTCGACTTTAAAGTTGTGACCCGACGATTTGTAATGTTGTCGTGTATTAGTATTAAATTTTGCATGTAGTAACTTGTTACCAAATAGGTTCCACTACCAGAACCGGCTTTGTTGCCGAGTGACAGATAGCTTGCCGAGTCCAATTTATTAGGTACTGGACAACAATAGGGATAGGGCGTAGGCCGAGCACCCAGAAAATACACTCGGCAAACACTTGTACTCGGCAACTAGGCTGCTATGCCGAGTGTTTTCTTCCTGTGACACTAGGCAAATAAATGCACTCAGCATAAACAAAAGTATGTCGAGTGCCACACGTGGCGTAGCATAGACGTTCGACAAAAGGTAAAGCTGTTGAAGATTGTGGACTGCAAGATCTCGGCTGGTCGGGTGTACCATTCACGTGGGACAATCGACAGACAGGAGAAGCTAATGTTAAGGCAAGGCTCGATCGAGCCTTGGCAAACTATGATTTTATGCAGCGGTTTGAGTTTTCGCGTGTTCGGCATGTGAGTGCTGTGGAATCCGATCATTGCTTTGTGATGGTGGAGATTAGTGAGACCTTGGAGTCAAATCAACGAAGGGGGGTTAAACCCTTTCGTTATGAAAATATGTGGCAAACGCACCCAGAATATGATTCTTTGTTAGAGAGAAATGGCAGCAGAATCATGATGGCCCGGGCCTACCGGGTATTGTCACTACTTTGGGCAAGCTTCAGACTGAACTCGGCTCGTGGGGAAGTCGGGAGTTTGGGTCCCTAGCAAAAACAGTAAGATCCCTGCAACATAAACTAGGAACGACTCCGTAGCCAGTCTGTTGGGAGGGGTCCATCAGAGCAAGAAAAGGATACGGTGCGGAAGCTACGGGAAGCACTCTACACCGTGAGGAAATTTGGATGTGTCAACGGTCACGTGTTCAGTGGCTACGTGAAGGTGATCAGTAATACAGCATATTTCCATGCACAGGCCAAGCAACACAGACGTTTCAATTGTATACAAGGTTTGCAGCGTGGTGATGGGTCCTTGTGTGTTAGTGAAGAGGAAGACAAGGCGGAGGTGCAGGGTTTCTTCCAGAACCTGTATTCATCGCAAGGCTTCAATGACATGAGTCAATTATTGAATCATGTTCCTGTTCGTGTAAGTTCGGATATGAGTCACTCGCTTGATAAAACCTATGAGCCAGAGGAGGTACGAGCTGCATTATTTCAAATGGCACCTTCCAAGGCTCCTGGTGTTGATGGGTTTACGGCGGGATTTTTCCAGCGGCATTGGGACCTTATTCATGGTGATTTGGTGCATGCGGTTTTGGACTTTTTAAATGGTGGTGAATTACCTTTGGGTTTAAATGATACGTCTATTACTCTGATCCCCAAGGTACGCAACCCCCAGTTGATATCACAGTTCCGACCCATCTCTTTATGTTCAGTTGTTTATAAGATTGCAGCTAAGGCAATAACCAATAGATTAAGAGGGGTGATGGATGAAATTATTGGTGAGGAACAAAGTGCTTTTGTTACGGGACGGTTGATCACGGATAACGTCCTCGTGGCCTTTGAAAGTGTTCATGCAATGAGAAGAAGGAAGAAGGGTAAAAATCTCTCATGTGCGGTGAAATTAGACATGATGAAGGCATACGATAGGGTTGAGTGGCACTATCTCGAGGCGATCATGCTGAGATTGGGTTTCAGCTCGGATTTTGTGCAGCTTATTATGAAATGTGTGTCTTCGGTCAGATTCTCAGTAAGGGTGAATGGTGAGCTCCTTCCTTATTTTACCCCTACTCGAGGACTTCGACAAGGTGATCCAATGTCCCCTTTCTTGTTTTTAATGTGTGGAGAAGGGTTTACTTCCTTACTAAATAATTATGGAGGTGACTATGTGGACAGGGGCATCAGGGTTTCTCCTAGATCGCCATGGATTAACCATCTTCTATTCGCGGATGATAGTTTAATCTTTATCAGTGCAAGCAGCCGGAGTGTCTAGAGACTAAATGAAATTCTCAATATTTATGCAGACAGCTCAGGTCAAGCAGTTAACCGAGATAAGAGCGCTGTTTTTTTCAGTCCAAATACACCAGCAAGTCGTCGACATGAATTAAAGAACTTGTTGGGTGTATATGCCGATGCTTTTAATGACAGATATCTTGGACTTCCAACGGTTGTTGGCAGAATCACAAGTGGTACTTTCAACCATATAGCCGAGAGATCAAGGAGTAAGATCCAGGGGTGGTCGGAGAAATTGTTAGCATGTGCGGCGAGAGAGACTCTGCTTAAATCTGTTATTCAATCAATCCCCACTTATAGCATGAGCTGTTTTCGTTTGACAAAGAAGGTCTGCAAGTCTTTATCTTCTTGCATGGCACGGTATTGGTGGAGTTCTTCCCTTGACAAAAGATCCATGCACTGGGTGTCTTGGAAGGAACTGGCATCTCCAAAAATGAAGGGAGGAATGGGTTTTCGCGAACTCGAGCTCTTCAATCTTGCACTACTTGGTAAGCACGGCTGGAGATTCATGACGAAGCCCAATTCACTATGTTCTAGAGTAATGAAGACTAGATATTTTCCCAGCTCCGACTTCATGCAAGCTACTGTTCCTAGCTCCGCTTTTCGACAGTGTGGCGTGCCATTATTGCAGGAAGAGAAGCTCTGGAGTTGGGGATGATCAAGAGAGTTGGTGATGGAACAACAATCAATATCTGGGATGATAGCTAGATGGATTCCAGATTCTTTGACAATGAAGCCTTTACTACGTCCAGCTGATTCAGATGTTGTCACAGTTAGTGAGCTGATTGATACAGCAAACTGGACATGGCGTACGGACCTTGTCCGTGAGACTTTCATACCACCGGATGCTGATGCAATTTTAAATATTCCTTTACGCAATGGAGGTGGTGATGATTTTGTGGCATGGGCTTTTGAAAGCTCAGGAAACTACTCTGTCAAGTCGGCGTATCGTTCTCTCGTGATTCACAAAGAGCGTCTTGCTCGAGAAGAAAGAACGAATACCGGTTCCTCACAGACTAACAATCAGATGTGGATTTCCTTGTGGAAATTAAAAGTCAAACCAAAGATTCGTGTCTTCTGGTGGAGGGTCCTGCGTGGAATCCTTCCTGATGAAAGCACGTTGAAGAGAAGGCATATAAAGGAGGTAAGCAGATGCAACATCTGCATGGCTATGGATGAAGATCTGATGCATGCGCTCATACACTGTTCGCATGCTCAAGCTTTCTGGACAGAAGTTCGAGAGTGGTTCGATTTTCGTCTGCCCCGCTTACATCCCGATACGTGGGCTCGTGATATTTTATGTGATGAGCAGTTTTCGGAGCAGAGGAGAGCGGATATTATATCTGTCATGTGGTCAATTTGGCATTCAAGAAACAGACTGACTCATGATCGTGACGGGCTGGATCCAGTGTTCTCAGTTCGACGGATAAAAAGAGGATTTGACACTCCTTGATATCCCTCGCCAGCATGCTGCTATTCTTCCAGGACATGGGTGGCACTACAACACGGCTGATATATAGAGACACTTCAAAGTGCCACTAAATGGGGTCTAAGTGCCACTAATGAACTATTGTGGCACTTTGGAGAAGTGCCACCTTTGTTTGTGCCACTAAAAGCTTTTGTGGCACTTCTCCAAAGTGCCCCAATAGGTCATTACCTATTGAGGCACTTTGTCAAAGTGCCCCCAAAACCAATTAGTGGCACTTTGAGAAAATGCCTCAATAGGTCATTAGTGGCACTTTGTCAAAGTGCCCCAAAACTAATTAGTGGCACTTTGAGAAAATGCCTCTAAAAGTTTTTAGTGGCACTTTGAAAAAGCGCCCCCAAAAACCTTTAGAGGCATTTTCTCAAAGTACCCCAAATTAAGAGCACAAAACAGTACATTCTGCATATAATCCAATGATATTTACATATTACACAAATGTCTCCTTACTGCATAAAAGTTTCAGACTTCATATTCACATATTACATAAATGTTTCATCATTGCATACAAATTCTACATAAGCATGAAGCAATGAAATTTCACATATACAACAATTTAAATTTCATACACAACATGAAGCATTCATAAAAAGTTTCTACCAAACATTTACATTTCAAGTGGCTGCCAAAAGCACATATACGACCATGAATACATAACTTTTAAGTATAAAAGGAAATCATGCTACATGATGATGTGTCTTGTCAGCAGCTCAGCATCTAAATACATGTACTTAGAAAGATCTTGTACAAACCATGTACACAGGTGTTGTATACCTGCATACCCTAGACCATCTTCTCCTACAGCAGCATGGAGTAGAAACAACCCGAAGGAAACGACGTGGCATGCAAGCGTATAGAACATATAGTGTGCAATCTGGTAGCCATAAGTACGAAACTACATAAACAAGGGAGTGGAAAATAGTGCATATGATTGATTACAGATGCTGAAGAAAATCACAGACCATAAAATTCAAATGATTTATGAAACTAAACCTACAACAGTATGAAAGTTTGTGATATTATCTCCACTAACGAAATATTGCATGCTGCAAATAAGTATGGTATGGTACACTACACATATCTGTTTTTTACATAAACAAAGTAACAGACAGATAATACTGAGGAAGCACTAAACAACCTCTCAAGTCCTAAATAAATATAATATGATGGGACTTCCAACCAAAGAACATGTAAATACCACATAAGAGATATAATGGAAAAACAGGATATGCACGAAAATACATGATGGTGTAACCATCCAGGAAAGATATATCAAATAAGCCTCATGAATGTTGATCTTGGAAAATAGAAAAGGCTAGTAGACACAACTAAAACAAAGAATCACCTTTAAGCTTCATCTAATATAATAAAAATAGGAGTGCCTTGCTTGGACACGTGATAGAACCAACGGGTAGCAAAATAGAAAAATATTTTTTTAACCAGCCAAAAGTGTTTGTATCCATGCAAACATTTATCACTATGCAAAACACAAGCACAACTACAAGAATTGAATTCCGGCAAACACACATTCAAATTACAGCATACACCCACTAGATAACTCTAATACCAGATTAGGTGATCTACGAGTTAATAAACAAAAATTTGATAACAGAACCAAGTCTAGAACTTCATGAATTAACCATTAATTCACTAAAACATACAAGCTCAGTATCGCAAAACAACAATACCTGGAGTTCTTGGCAAATTAGACCAATTACAGCTAGTGCGCTACCACAGACCAAGCACAATCACAACTAGTCCTAAAATCACATAGCACCAAACCATCGGCCCGAAGGTCAGGCACAGAAACACCATGGCTCGGTGGCCAGGTCACCAAGTCATCACAGAAGACAGCTCGAAGGCCGACCCACAGTATGGAAAATTAAGTGGCCATAGACAGAACAGAGAGGAAAATTCTCACCATCACCACTGCACCATCGGGGAGCCGAGGTAATCGTCGTATCCAAGCATCACCGAGGAACATCAGCTGCCAAAACCTGAAACATCTGCCAGTATATAAATAATCATTGTAAATTGCAAGTTCATAGTTACCACACAGAATCTTTGGCAGCAGCAAACCACTCAAACTTTAAACTCAGATAGATATAATCAACAACATATATTCGTATACGAAGGTACTAACCTAGGCATCATTAAAAAGGAGTAGTAAATTGTATTAGAATTTGCAAGAAGTGTCCAGAAAAAATGCATTAAGAATCAAACTACATCAGTCATATGTCGTCTCTTGGCCAGTTTAAAACTAAATCAGATGAACCCCTGGACCCATACCTGTACGAAGCTAACTAACCCATGCATCATTAGAAAATGAGTAACATATTAGAATTTGCACCAAGAAGTGTTCAGAAAGAATAATCATTTGCACTTCAGAATTATCATTTGAAATACAATCAGTTTAATTAACCAAATGCTAACAAAATAGTAGGATTTTGTCATATAAGAATGTAAGAGGAAGGCACATAGCAATCGCTGCACCACAATCACAGGAATCAAAGAAGTAGTTGAGTATCAACTCCTCAGCAATCCTCAGCAATGACTTATTGGGGCACTTCTCTAAAATGTCTCTATATGTAATGACCTATTGGGGCACTTCTCTAAAGTGTCTTTATAGGTAATGACCTATTGGGGCACTTTCAAAAAATGCCTCTATAGCTTATACAAATAGAGGCAGTTTATGAAAGTGCCACAAATTGTATATAAATTTGGGGCATTTTATTCAAAGTGCCCCCAAATTGCTAACTTTTGGGGCACATTGAAAAGTGCCTCTATGAAACTGCCATTAATTATAGACCGTGGCCTAGTGTGGCGGCCACCGGAGTCGGGGTGGCTGAAGATCAACACCGACGGTGCGACGATAGATGCGGATCGGGGCAATGGTGGAGCTGGTGGTATTGTTCGCTCGCCATCGACCTTCATGGGAGCCTGGAGTAAGCCACTACCTGGCGTCATCGACCCCCTTATTGCCGAGACCCTCGCTGCCAGAGAGGGTGTCATCTTCGCTAAACTTCGCGGATTCTCGCACGTCGTGTTGGAGACGGACTGCCTAGAGATGGTTGATCTCTGGAAATCTCGGCGCAACTCAAGATCAGTAGTTGCACCAATTCTTGAAGAAATTGGAGAGCTAGCTTCCTCGTTTATTTCTTTTGTAATTCAGCATGTTTACCGGAATGCCAATCAACCGGCTCACCTGTGCGCGCGATATGCTTGCCCGCTACAGGTGACCGATAGTTGGCTGTCCGTCGTTCCTAGCTTCCTTGTCACCAGTGTCATGGCTGATGACTCTGGGAACCTTTTTGTTGAATAAAGCTCTCTGAAATTCCCCGCAAAAAAAAACCTAACATCGGGATGGACGGCATAGAGGGGCTATGTTGAATGTCACGTCGGGTGCACTCGGCAAAGCTGACAACACGATGTTTGACGAATGCACCCTGACATGACACTCGATGATTTTTTATTTTCATTTTTTTCTATCATGTAATGTTACAAAATAGAGTTCCCAAGTTGTGCACCCGGCAAAGCTGACAGCGTGATGTTTGTGATGTACATGACACTCGATAGATTTTTTATTTTGTTATTTTTGTGTAGTCCATAATAAAAAAAATTGTATTGTGATTTTGCACGATTGTAGCATACTCTCTCCATATCATAATATAAGATATTTTAGCTATTTACATGCGGAGAACATATGGAGCAAAATGAGTGAATCTGCACACTAATTATGTCTATACATCAGTATGTAGTTCGCATGCAAAAAAGCTAAAACATCTTATATTGTGATGCGGAGGGAGTACATCATTGAGAACATGCAACATTTTTTTTCAGTATTTTTGAATTTTTTAAAACTAAGGGAACACCGGAGCTCGGGAGCCAAAATTATTTTCGTTTGAAAATTGCTAATTTTTTCTATATAGTTGGTAATTTTTTTTAATTTCTTGAATTTGACCAGTACTAGTACGCACTATATTTTGACATAGAGGGAGTAGCTTTTTGGAAAATCTGTAACATATTGTTATGTACTTTTTAGCGGAATGAGCAGTATCTAACTTATATGCATTTTTAAAAATATCAATAAAGATACACATATTACTTTTCTACCTCTCAACGCTTGCCCTTTTCAGTGGGTTCTACACGACTGGGGTCACGAGGATTGCGTCAACATACTAAAGAACTGCAAGAAATCTATTCCTTCGAGAGAGAATGGAGGAAAGGTAATAATCATGGACATAGTGGTCGGAGCCGGCCCGTCAGGCGTAAAGTATAAAGAGCTCCAGGTCATGTTCGACCTGTACATGACTATTGTCGATGGCATTGAGCGAGATGAGCAAGAATGGGAAAAGATCTTCCTAGAAGCTGGGTTTACTGGCTACAAGATTATACCGGTTCTAGGCTTTAATTAGGTCGATCATCGAGCTTTATCCATAAAGGCTGCGTAATTGTGTGTCCAAACATCAGCAGAAATGCCCCACGAAAAATATTGTTTGGATTTGTCTGCCTCGATGCGCAAAATGTATCTTTTTTCAGGTTGTTTTAGTTTCATCCATTAAAAGCACGCAAAATGTATCTTATTTTGAAAAGGAGAGAATGTCCACGGAAAGCAGTACCGGCTCCCGAGCTCCAGTGCTTCTGCCAGTTTAAAAATTCAAAAATCGTATTTACGAGTTTCAAAAAAATGTGAAAAAAATTCCAGATGTAGACAATAGTATATCCTACAAACGTGTAAAATATCAAGTTTAAATACTTAATATTACGAGCTACACAAAAATAAGAAATCTGATAAAATTTGGTGATTTGAAAATATACATACTTAGATCTAAAATTTTGTCATTTTTGTGTAGAACGGTACACAAATTATTTTAAGTTGATTTTTTGTAGGTTTGTGAAATACACTATTAACTACATCTGTGATTTTTTTTATATTTTCTTGAAACTTGCAAATAGTATTTTCGAAATTTTAAAACACCAGGATCACTGGTGCCCGGGAGCACGAAATCTCCACTCGTAATGTCCACCTCTTATTTCTCTCATTCTCTACGCACATTTATTGGGGGAACCGTGTATTGAGTTTTCCACAGGTTGTGTAACAGTTCTGCTCACGACTTAATATTTTTCGACAATGCTGTTCAACTTCAGAGACAATACTGGTACATAGGTTCAGGGCGCAGATGTTCAACTTCAAAGACAATACTGGCAGACGAATTTAAGAAGCAACACGTACCATCAGGATGCAACAGCACTGGCATCCAAGCAAGAAAATGTCGAGTGAAATCTAGAATTAAGGAAGTAGCCTTGGTGCGATTACATGTGGTCTCTTCAACCACGAAAACATGAGGCGTCAGATACTCCGATGACCTTTCCCATGGCAAAGTCTAAAATACATGACGCCCATTGCACTCTCGCCGGCGAAACAAGCTACCATAAGCATCACATCCCCAGCCCCAGGGGAGCAGCAACGAGAGCATGCAGAGCGCTGGGAGTATGGTGGCTGCGCCCGAACAACTCCAGCACCCGCGGGGCCGCGCGATCAGCTTCTTCGTCAGAGCTTCCTTCCTTCACACCACCTTCTCCAAGTATCTTCTGATCAGTCAAGGAGAAACCGAACAGCCTGCAATTGCTTCTCCCGACGTCTCCGGCAGGCGATACAGATTTAGCAATATTCACAGTATCGACTCCACGACATCCGGTTTCGATTGGCACTTGGCGCTGTACACTCGGCCAGGTCTCAGTTTCCCTCACCACCTCCATGGGAGCACACTGGCTGCCATACACAGCTCCATAGCTTGTTCTGCCGTCCAACTCAAACTGTGGAACTGCCGCTTGGTTAAACATAAGGACTGAAGAGGGAGAGGACACTTTCGCCGATGACGGTGTAAACTGCCCTGGAGAATATCCTTGACCTTGAATGGCAGAAGATAATCCATTCGGTGCCGCTGATCGTTGCACGTAACCGAACGGGCCAACCCCGCCGTTCTGTGCACGAGCGTCAAAAGGAGTTCCTTGGTAAAAGGGAACTCCCTGAGACATTTCTTGACCTTGCAAGACCTCTGGGAATCTGACAGATTCACCGAAGCCAAAGGGTTGGTAAGGGAACTCCGTGTTCTGCTTGGGGAGCCCACTTGTTGCACCATGCAACATGGAGTTCCTCACATCAGCAGAGAATCTCCTGCGATCCGGGGTTCGAAACTTCATCACATCAGACAGCTGGGAGTGTGCAGCACCCTGAGTCCTAGAACCCATCAACAATTCTTGACCTTGCAAGACCCTGTGGAAGTTTCCAGCTTCCATTGAGTCCAGACAACCATTGCCATCTACAAGTTTGATCAAAGGGTTAGACCGATGGTACAATGAAGCAACATATATAAATAGATGTCAGCCTCATGCTGCTGCAGGACCTACCGGTAACTGGAGCATCCAAATTGCCTTGTGGAAAGTACAGTTTGGTCCGCTTCGAACTAGATGCTGACAGACAATCAGTAACTGAAATCGCACCACCAACTCTTTCGAGCTCCCATGGAGAAACTCTGCGTTGGTGGTTGCAATGAGTACTATCATCCCACCTTACCTAAAAAACAAGAAAACAAATCAACACTTCACTTTAGTCAAAATCTGAGAACCATTACTTATTAAGTGTGGGATACACAATCTTTACTATGTACAAGCTAAATGCATCTGAAGAAGTGATACTGGACAGAATGGAACATTCTAAATGTGATAGATATGTTCCATTTTCAGCTCAATGGCGTTACGAATCGGATCTCAGATATGGATCTGATTCACGCAATTGAAACCCATGGGCTAAGTTCATTCTCCAAAAGGTTTTGATTTCACTTTCATAGTAGAAAAATCAGAAGTCTTGGATCAAAAGTTTACTAACTTGTCGAGGTTCATCATAAATACAAGACCTGAGTTTTGACAGTTGATAGGGTTAATATTTGATCAAATATTTTATTATTTACTACAACTTAGCTTCCACCAGCCAATAGTAACACTTTGCATGTTTTGTGTCCGTATAACCAATTATTCCATTCATTCTTAAAATAACTACCTGAGCAAGTACTACTGAAAATTCAGAAAGTGCATTCAGTCAAGTTGCAATTTCCAAAAGAGTCAGTCAAGTTGCAACTTCCAAAAGAGAACTACATGGATACTAAAACTTCAATAGTAAGAGGAGCACATTTCACTAAATCTTGGAAGTCAGCACCATCTAAATTTCAGGAGAAACAGTGAATTTTTTTCCTAGATCATGACAGTCGATTACAAGCAAAAGCCTCGCTTAAGCGCACACTTAAGCTTGCTTAGGCGCTGAGCCGAGCAAAACACCTAGCGCTCAACTGCGCTTAGCGCTTTAATCCTTCAGAAAAGAGAAAAGCGGGGGCACAACGCTCAATAGGCGCCTAGCGCTTAATTGAACCTTGATTACAAGTAAGAGTTGAAGCATAAATAGTATCTCAGTCAAGTGCATACCAGTAGGCATCTCCATTTTGATCCAGGCCATCTTATGGGGTCGACCTCACTTATACCTGAAATCAATCCAGTAGACCTGAAAAACAAACAGAAGTTCAATGGACTGTTGTACAACAAGCATTTTCAGTGGAGTTAAAAGGACAGACCTCTCATTTGCATCATCACTGTCATTGGAAATTTTAAATCTCATTCCAACGGAAAACGGATGGTTCAGGCTCTTAGAGAATCTCCAATATGGCACAATAAAATCTGATGCACCACTCCTGCGGAAGGACGAAAAACTGGAATCATTTAGGTCCCCAGCTATTTTAATACATAAAAAACACAAGAGCAAAGGACCACGAACTTGCACAGGCATGTTATTTAAAGCAGAAGAAAAACAAGCCAAAAGGACAATCAAATTGTGAATCCACGATGTATGCATAGGAGATCAAGTGATACTTTTTTCCTAACTTAATTTCCATGGATCAACAAACCTTGGGTCAAAACAAACATGGAAAATACTTCTATTTTCCAAGGAGCTGGCCACAGAAGATAGTGTCTGCAGCATTGAATCATTGTTGCTGACTGCTTTAAATAGAGCTTCATTTCTAAGCTGAACTGCTCTCCTTACACCCAATCTTAGTTCACCGTCATCGCCTCTGTATAAAAGAATATTTAAAAAAAATACTTAGAAGAATATATGACGACTATGCCACTGAAAAGAAAGGGAAACAAATCATACAAGGCATTAGTTCATTAAATTGCAGATGCTTACCGGAGAAATAAGACTGCATCCCCTGCGACTAGTTTCTTCTTATTGACAAATGAACTCCATCCAGTTGTTAGAAGATGCCTACGAGGTTGACCTGGAATTCAAGAAAGTATTTACCACATCACAACTACAATCCAAGTTAAAAAAAAAAAGGTGTTATGCATGTCAACATAGGCAGTGCTGCTAGTAAAATGAGTAGTGAGCTACTGAAGATGATGATGAACACTTAAATCTCACACATTGATTCACACATATATCTAACAATTATGGACATGTAACAAGTAGGTACGCAAAAATCGTCAAACCCGACGGCTATCCTGATCACACCAAAATCTCAGATACAACAAAACCAAAGCCAGGTCACCTATCACCAACAACCCGGGGTCTCAATACCTCCATATTTCTAACTTTGCTCCAAGCTATAGCCCACTTTAACAGTGCAAGTACAACAAGACCAATGACTAGAAAGAGCGTAAGTTAGCAAGCAAAGAAGGAGGGACAGATTCCCATTTTCATACTCCTTGATATCCCTTATACAAAATTGAAGCTGCACTATATACTAATCTAATGACTTGAACTCCAAATACAACCATAACAATCAAATAACCACTTTCTAACAAAATTTGATCCTCTAATGTTGGTCTTTACCGAGGATCCTCTAAAACTTTCCACATGAAACATGGGGGTATATGAATGTTCCAGCAGCTACAACAAAACTCTCCAGGTATACATGATGCGTTCCGCACCTCTATAAATATGGCGGAAACTCCATTGTGTGCCATGCAAGTCCTTGGCAACGAGCTCTTGGGAAGGTCTGACCTGCTTGTAGTCCTACAAGAATTAAAGACCTGGAAGTGGTTAGATAAAAAATGCAAGTGACTATGATTTTGCAGGTTATACTGAAATCATTTTTCCAAAAGTGCCTCACCAATGGTGGGAAACAATCCTCAGCAGCCCTGCGAGGAACAGAGAAACCTCCATGCGTGCTGGTATCGGAGGCAGTGAGTGTCTTGCAGAACATATGCGGCATTCGGGGCTTCTTTTCTCCAGTTCCATCCTCCATCTCGCCTTCTCCCACGTCTGTTACACCGTCACGGGAGTTTTGCCTGAACACCTGAGCACAAAACAAGGATAGTTTTACAGACAGCGAAAATGGCATTTACATTACTCCCAACAATACAAGAGAGGAAGCAGAATCACAGCAGCGCCGTCGGTCGTTAAGCTTGCAGGTATGGCAGGACAAGGCGTATTCATGGTCTCATTTACCACGTATTGTTACGTATTCAATGGCATGACAGAAGCAATAGATGAAAACAACTAATCACGCGGCACTAACGCACAAAATAAGCGATGGGAGATGACGATATTCATCGTCCAGGCTCCAACATTTCACCGTCCACGCCCAACATTCATCTCTAATCTAGCAAATGGGACAGGGAAACAAGCGAGCTGATGGAACGGTCTTGATTAAACAGCCCGGCCAAAATCCCCAAATGGCAATGGGAGCAGCGCAGAGCAACCGAGTGTAGGAGTAAGAGATTCAAGCGGCGGCGGCGGCACTCACCTCGGCCTCCGCCACCAGGGCGAGCCGCGCGTACACCTCGTCCGTCGCCGTGTCCGCCTGCGCATCCATCAGCAAAACCTCATTTTCATCAGAACACAGCTCGCGCGAGAAAGAGGAAGCAGAACGAACGAGGACCAAAACACTCACGCATAGGTCGACGCCGACGACGCGGCAGACCACGTGAGGCGGCACGGCCACGGACAGCGCACAGACAGGCGCCGCGTCCCCGCCGCCGCCCGTCGCGAGGTGCGCCTGCGGCAGGTACACGAGCCTGCTCCCGCGCCGCGGCAGCGCCAGCCCGGCCCCCGCGCACGCGTGCCACAGCTCCCCGCTCACCGCCGCCTCATGCACAGCGGCGTTCAGGTCGATCCCCATCGATCGACCGACCTCCCCGTCCGCAGCCACAGACCACGTGAATGCGCTTGTGGCGCGGTGGATGGATGGCGGGCGGGCGGGGCAGTCAGTCCAGAGTAGTAGTGGAGTAGGGCGCAGAGCAGGGAGTTAAAGCAGCGGCGGTGGCGACAACGGCAGCGGCAGCAACATCAATGCGGTTATGTCTTCCCCCCGGACGCCCCGCGCTGCTCTAGCCATCTCCCCCTGTCCCGTCCACCACTACTTCTAGTACGCCTCCGCCTCCTACTGGCTCCCACGTCACGTAGCACGCCGTGCGGCTGCCAGGCGGCGCCCACCGCCAGCCAGCCACCGGTCTCCTTCGATGCGGTGGTGGCGGTCGCCCCTGCCCTGCCCTGCGCACTGTAGCACGGCGCCTTTATGATGATGGCTGGCTGGGATGGATGGATAGCTATGGCGACTGTGGGTGGCGTCCAAAGGCTTTGGTGTTTGGGTTGCTGGTCTTTGTTTGTTTTGGTTTGCTGGCGTCGCGTCGGGGTCCGTGTCTGGCTCGCTCGGCGCGTAGCCCTTGTTCGGATTTGGATTTGGATGATGGGGTCGGTCGGTCGGGGTGGCTGCCGCGGTGCACTGTTCCCGCACAGGCCACAGGGGCCTCGCCTCGGCGCCGGGCAAAGCAAAGAAAAGAGATCTGGCAAAGGTTGCTTTCGTGGGGGCTGCGGCGCGTCTGCGGCTGTTGTCGATATTTGCGTTGGAGCTTTTGGACAACTCTGTCTTCTTCTTTTTTTCTCTTTCCTTCTTGCGAGGGAACTCCGTCATGTTTCTGCGCGAGGGGAGGTACGACAGAGTCGCTGTATCCATGGTTTGGTTTAGGTTTACATGAGAGTAGTAGTATAAACGGGGACCTCATGTTTTGGCTCACGGCTGCAGATGAACCTGTTGCGCAAATTTACATTTTTAACGCATTTTAAAATGTCAAAATGTTTCGAACAAAAATTTCGGGCGTTCATATGAAAAATGTCTATCCGTGCAAAAAAGTTCGCATCAAAGACATTTTGTGTGGCCGGTATTAAAAAGGAGAAAAAAAAGTTACGTGCAGAGGCATTTTTGAACATCGGGGATTTGTTCTCTTTACTAGAACCGGTAATCACTTTGAAGTAAGGTAAACTACTACAGTACTATAGTCCTGCTTTATTTATGCTGTGTGAAAGTAGGTTGGACCGAATGTTTAGAGGAATCGAACGTGTACGTGGTTCAAGAGTGGATTAAAGATTTTTTTTCAAATTGAGAGGGCCCCCGATTTCATTTCATTCAAAATGAAACCAAATTATGTTTGTTACACGCCTCAACTCAACAAATCAAAACAGTTTCTCTGCTACTACTCCATATCTAAAGACAAACTCACCCCAACACATTCATCCTTAAGGTTCTGCACAAAATTACAGTTTCCTCCCACAAAACCCTCCTAAAAGTAATAGCAGCCCAATCAGTCTCAAACACATATGAAATAAGTATATTCTAACTAAAAGTTAAGTTGTACAGTCTACCAAATCGTTCACAGAGAGATTTGTCACCCAGCCACAAGTCTTATTAAAATCTCGTTCATTTACCATTGGCTACCACTTTCCTATAGAATTTAAAGAAAACATTTTTAACACCCATCAGCCCTTGCTAAAAATGAGATTGGCCAGGATTCTTAACAGAACCAGACAGAGAATTTTTAACATATTTACTCCTAACTAGTTGTTGCCACATCCCCTGCTCATTCTCCAGGCGCCACAGCCATTTGCTAAGCAAACAAACATTCATGACCTTAAGGTCTACCACCCCTAAACCACCTAATTCCATAGGCTGACACACCTTCTCCCAACTAACTAAGTGGTATTTTTTTTTTATCCGCACCTTCTTGCCACAGCAACCCCTTCATGAAGAATTCTATCTTTTTACAAGGTCCTCTAGGAAGTTCAAACATAGACATCATATAATATGGCACATTACTCAAGCATCCTTTTAACAAAATCAGCATACCCAAATAGTACGAATTTTGTCTCCCAGTCCAAGCCGACCTCCTCTGTACAATAGCCGGTCTAGGTTTAGGTTTAGAGTCTTACCCTCTGTGGCGAATAGGAGTAGTTCGTCGGATCGATCTGCCCAGATGTGGCGTGGCTCAAGCTTCTTCTCCCATGCCTTGCTCCGGTGGACGGAGCAGCTGGGTAGAAGGGCCGTGAGGATCTCCGCAAATAAGGGGTAGTGGAGCTGGTCCGGTCTGCTGCCATGGCGCAGCGGCAGGCGGCTGCTTCTGTACTTCTTCGACTTGCTCCCGAGGTGGGAGGTGAAAGGTGAGGTACAGGGTGCAAGCTCCCTCTTCAAGCGCCCCCTTGCCCAGATCTGTAAGTTTCCAGAGCATGTCTTCCTCTTGGGCGGACGAGGTGGCGGGGGAGAGGTTGGATGGTGCGCGCTCGTGCAGGCAGATGCTAATGGGGAGGGACAAGGGATGGGTTCTGGTCTGCGTCCTTCGAAGCTTCGGGCGCGGCAGTTTCTCAGCGACAGCGAGGGTGCGCCGCCGCTATTCAAGACCACGCATCCCGGTGATCCTTGCTCCGTGTCTTCTTCATCCTCTGCAGCAGGGCATACTACATCGGTTTTCCATCAAGTGGTCCGTCCCCGGTGGTAGGCTTGATGGCCGTGTAGTGAGGTCCTGCATCGACGACGGTGTGTCGCGGGTTCGATTGCTTTTCAACCGTCTTAGTGAGGTCCTTTCTGCCTATTGCAAGGGCCAACTTGTAATTTCGTATCCTTCTGTGGTCCTTAATGTATTTTATAAGCCACTGTTATTAATGAAGCTTCGGCCCCGTTTGCCGTGTAAGGCTCTATTCGGTACACAGGATTTTCACGGGAATTTCATAGGAAAGCTATTCCTCTGGAAAGATTTCCTACGCTAGCGTTCGGTTCAAAGGAATGGTGAACAGTGTTTCCTATGCCGATTCCCGCAGATTCCACGGGAACGTAAAAATCCACTCCAAACCATTGGTAAATGATGCCTGCTGCTATGTGAAGACAAATAAATACTAGACATTAGGCCTGGCCATGGGAAGCCCGGCCCGGTCGGCCCGCCCAGGCCCGGCCCAAAATTTCAGGGCCTGGGCCTATGTTTTTAGGCCCGCGGGTGGGCCTGGGCTTGCATTTTGAGCCCAACGGATTGGCAGGGCCGGGCCTGGGCTTCACATATGGACGATTTAAGGAAGAAGCCCGGCCCACGGCCCAAGGCCCGCCTCTATTTTCGGCCAATGGGCCGGGCTTGGGCCTGAATTCTAGGCCCGACAGTGGGCCTGGGCCTAGGTTTTCTGCTGTGGGCTTTTCTGGGCCCGGCCCAAGCCCACCCAGGCCCGGCCCATGGCCAGGCATACTAGACATGCATAAGATGTAGACAAAACCAACCACTCCTCAGCCAAATAAAAAATTGTGGCACATGTACTTAGCTGTAGAACCAAGTTCATTTTCCTCTACATTTTTTCCTTCGATCCGAACAGCCCTACTAGTACGATTTCCTTTAGAGCCTGTTCGGAACAAGGGAATTGCAAAGGAATTTCAAAGGTTTGTTTTCCTAGGGAATCTTTTCCTATAGTATCGTTCAGAACATAGGAAAACGCTGTATCCATTTCTGTGGAAAGGTTTCCGTTCCTACGTTTTCAACGTCGTTTTACAGGAATTCTAACATCTGCCTGGAGCTCATGTTTTCGTGGAAGCCCGAGGCGAGTTTCTCTGACCGACGATAGATAGCCAATTAAATATAGGTTCTACGACGATGGGCAGTTGGGTTAGTGCATGCGGCCGAATAAAATATTGCTAAACAATGCTCCCGTAGTGCTCACAGGCCTGCAACCAAAGCAAAAGTTTCCTCTGTTCCGAACGACTCAAATGCTTCCAATCCTTCATTTTAGAAGCCTATAGGTTTGCACTTTGCGTTCCATCCTATTCCTATACATTTTCCTTTTCCTATGTTTTGGTTTCCTGTGTTCAGAACGGACCCTTACTTTCACATTCCTATGTTTTACACTCACGTTCCTTTCTTATTCCCCCATTTCTTCCTATTCCTACGTTTTGTTTTCCTCTATACCGAACAGAGCCTAAAAAAAAAAAACCCAAACGCTGAAAACACTTTGGTGTATACTGAAAATGGGAACCTGGAACGCACTGTATTGGCATCCACTCAGCAAATCTTGATTGACACCTGGGCGCCACCACCACCGGCTCGCTCAGGTTCACGTGTGGGGAAAACGTACGTGAGGGACGAGGGGGCAGTGGGCGGGACAAGAGCGCCCGGGAATACAGCCGTGTTGGCCCTCAAGATTCCCATCTTTTCCACCAGCCAGCATCGAGAGAGTGGAAAGAAAGATGGCGCGCGCGAAGCAGGGGGGGAAAATAAATCAACGACGCGACGTGCACGCGGCACCACGCAGCAGGGGTCGGAAGCGTACGCAGAACAGAACAGAGGCCCAGTCACGTCTCGGCTCGGGTCCCCTCGTCCTGTCCTGGCACGGGCAGCGGCTCAGCCGGGCGCTCGCCCAGCAAAGTCATGGCCGTGCAGCCCATGCATGCGCGTGGGCTCGCTCGTCTCGTGCGACGGGACGTGGCGGGGAGCAGAGCAGAGAGATAGAGGAGGACGCTCGCTCGCTCGCTCGGCTTTCCCGGGCGCCGTGTCGAGTGCGTACTCGCTACAACGCTCGTTGCTGACAGACGCTGGGCGCCGTCACGTGGCACGGAAAGACGAAGCCCGCTGTGTGTGTGCGCAGTTTTCCTGGCTGGCTGCCTCATTGGATGCTGCTGCCGGCCGGCCGCTGTGTGCTGGTCAATGCAACAGTGCTAGCCTGTTGCAGAGGTCTCAAAAAAGCTGGTTCCATCTTGCTTACAGTGGGCCGGCCTCCTCTGTCTGTCGCCAGTGATGGGACGCTGTACTCCATATATTGCCGTGACCGTCGTGGTCAGTCACGGACGAGACCCTTTTTTTCTTTTTGCAAAAAATAAATATCAGTGGACATGTAATGCAAAAAAAAAAAAATCAGTGGACATGTAATGTACGGGACAACGTGCCAAAAAAAAAAAATGGGCTTACGTAGAAGACAGAACATTACTAACTAAAAGCCCGTGAAAGAAACTGCGATGGCTCTGGAGTGCCGGGCTTGGGATCCCCTACCTATCGCTTGTTGCGAGTATACGACTCGCCTGCCTACGGCTCGTCGCCCCCAAGGCCCACTAAGCGCGACGGCCCATTTCGGCTTCTTCGAACCGTTTTCTTCACTCATGGAAGGCCGCACAGATCCCCCTACCTGGTCCGGCCCATTTTTCTTATTTTTCGTCTTTACTTCTTTATTTTTGTTTTCTGTTTATTTATTTTCTATTTTTTTAATAAAAACAATTTCAACTATGCACATTTTAAAATATGAAACATTGTCAAAATCTAAATATTTTTAAAAAGATAAACATTTACAATCAGAACATTTAAAAAAAATTGAACATTTTTAATCTTAACATTTTCAAAAATATAAAAAACAAAGAAAATCTATTTTTTAAATTTGAATTTTCTAAATCTTAGCATTTATAAATATATAAAATAAAGGAAAAAGAAATTTTGGATGAATCAAAAATTAGGGTGAACCAAAAATATCGATGAACCAAAATAATAGTGAACCAAAAAACATCGATGAACCAAAAATAATAGTGAACCAAAATTATCGGTGAACCAAAAAATGTCGCTGAACCAAAAATAATATTGAACCAAAAATGCTGGTGAAAATAATAGTGAACCCGAAAATGTCGGTGAACCATAAATAATAGTGAACCATTGTGAATCAAAAAATAATAATGAACCGGAAAGGAACCAAAAAGGGTAAACCAAAAATAATAGTGAGCCAAAAATACCGGAGAACCGAAAATAACAATGAACCAAAAATTCGGATGAGCCGAAAATAATAGTGAACCAAAAATACCGGCGAACCGGAAATAATAATAAATTTAAAAGGAACCAAAAGTCGGGTGAACCAAAAATATAGTGAACCAAAAATGCCGGTGAACCAAAAATAATAGTGAACCAAAAAATATCGGTGAAACAAAAATAAAAGTGAACCAAAAAATAATTGTGAAACAAAAATAATAGTAAACCGAAAATATCGGTGAACTAAAAATAATAGTGAACCAAAAATAGTGGTGAACCAAAAAATAATAGTTAACCAAAAATGCCGATTAAATAAAATAATAGTGAGCCGAAAAAGTCGATGAATAAAAGTAACACTAAACCGAAAATATTGGTGAACCAAAAATACCGGTGAACCGAAATAATAGTGAACCAAAAATATCGTTATACGAAAAATAATACTGAACAAAAAATGGCGGTGAACTGAAAATGAACCAAAATTTTGGTGAACCAAAAAATAATAGTGAACCAAAAATTCGGGTCAACCAAAAATAATAGTGAACCAAAATATCAGCAAAACGAATAATAATTAAACAAAGAAAACTAAAATTCTGATGAACCAAAAATAATAGTGAACCAAAAATACCGGTGAAACTAAAATTAATTTTTGAAAAATGGTTCATAGTTGAAAATTGGTCAAAATTTAAAAAATATTTATATTTGAAAAATGTTAAAAAAACTGAAAATAAAAAAGTTCCGATTTTGAAAGTATGTAAAAAATATTAAAGAAAAAAAACAATAGAAGTATGAAAAAAAGAAAAAAAATAAACAGAAAAAACAAAAATAAAAACAGGAAAAAGAAAAAATGAAAAAAAAGGAAAGAAAAAGACAACCGAAAACGAAAAACAAAATGGGCCGGCCCATGTCGTGCGACAATGCGTGCGAGGCGGAACTGTGCTACGCAGGAAAAAAAGGAAACGAAGAAAAAACGAAACTGAGAAAAATACTATCCTAAATGGGCCGGCCCATTTAAATTCCCTCTGCGGGCGAGTCGGTACTCGCGCTCGCAGAGGGCGAGATATAGCGCCCGCGCTCTTATTCGGAGGTCCTATACAACGCTGGACGAACCGATGAAATCGGAGGTGGGTAGAGCCGTAGAGGCCCACCCCGCGCTACCTCGCCTTCGCTACCAGCGAATTCAGATCACGCCCAAGTTGCCAACCCTAGCCCATGGGGTTTGGATAGGCATAAGTCATAACCCCCACCGATTAGCCGTTACAAAAAACATTCATGGAATATTCTTTGTACGGACACGACTAACTTTTGTGGGCATTAAAAAGTGTTGCACCAAGAGGCGTCAAACACTTGATGCTTCATTTTTGGTGAGGAAGCATCAACTCCTAGAGGCATCAAATTTCACAAACCGAAGAACCGAGCTCAACACAGGATGTAGTGAAGCAGTAGTCAGTTCTACCCCATGTTCAATGTAGCGCTCCACATTTTTCACTATACTCATGAATAAGAGACTTCCAAATGAGTTGTTTTGTAGAGAAGAAATTGAGTTGAGAACGAAAATAAAGAGTTAAACGCTTGAGGGGTCACGAAGTTGCCACGGATGAGCGCATTAGTCACGAACTGAAAAAATGCAAACTATTGATCAAGAAGTTGCAAGTTTGTGGCACGTTGGTCATTCCGTCATGACGGACGTTAAGTCGCTGACGTGGCGGACAATTTTTTACAAATACGCCCTTAGAATTTTGTTTCTTCTAATTGTTAGGCCCTTTTTCGATTTTTTGGGTTTTCTACTAATTCGTAGGTCCTTTTTTGATTTTTCTTTTGCCTTCTTTTTTTTGCCAACATACGCGGAGGCGGGCGTACAGCTACCGGCTGCTGTCAAAGAAGAAGACTGCCTGCCGCCATAGCAGCGCCGCGAGCACCACCCGCGCCGCCTCCTCCTCCCCTCTCCGGCTCCCTCGCCTGCGCCAGCCCCAGGCACCGCCCTCGCCGAGGCCCCCTTCGCGGACGACCACCTCCCCCATGCCTGTCGCGGAGACGACGGCCGGCGCTGCCCCCGAAACTCCCCAGCCGGCTGTACGCGTGGTGCTGATCGAAGTCTCTGGAATCCGCCAGTACTATCTATGTGGCCGCAACCTTCGGGTGAAGAGTTAGTCCACCGGTGCTGGGGAGGATTTCGACCGCCTGGTCGATCGGGATTTCTACGTCGAGAGAGACAAGGGAGGCGAGGGAGGAGGTGCTCGACTTTTGCTGGTGCGCGTCGGGGTCGAACCGGAGGACGAAGACAACGGCAGCGTTGAAAGTGCATGGTTGCCCCCATGCATGTTTTTGGTAATTAATGACAATCTCTATGGATTAATATTTGCATTGAGCTATATTTGTAGGTGTCCATTTGCTTGCTTGTCTCCATTTGTTGGAGTCAAGCTCATGGGAAGAAAAGATTTGTGTTGATCAAAGGCCAAGTGAAGATATGCCGAAGAGGTGCTTCTCCCATCTTGGTGTATGGGGGAGCCATATGTGAATCTTCACCAAGCGAAGCGCAATGAAGAAAGGTGGTGCATCTTGAGGAGATGAAGATCGTCTTCATCGACCTCAAGTGGATTTATGCGCAAGGCAAAGGTATGATCTTGATAGGGTTTCTATTTTACCGGTCTCATGTTGTTTAGTGAGAGACCGGGTTATAGGATAGATAACCGTACTATCAAGAGGGGCTCTCGATCGAATATCGTGATCGTATCATCGTAGAGAGCACAAACCTTTGCATCCATGCATTCATCTTTATTGGTTCTTATTTGTATCTTATCGTGGTGTGGTCTTGGTGCTTGTCGTGCTTGTCATGACAAAGCCAAGTTCACCGAAAACGGTTTTCATATGCGTCTTCTATTGCGGTTTCGGTATTGGAGATTTTGCCGGTTTATCCGAGCGGAAGATTTCTCTCTTCCATTTCTTTGCAAAATCTCCATTGCTTGTTTGTCTTTTTTAAAGGTAGCATTTTTCGTCCTCTTTCCAACAAAATTGGTTTTATTTCATTCGGACGTCAATTGCAAAAGTTCCGGCATTTCCGGTTTGCGAAAAAGAGTTTTTAACTCTCCCCATTTGGTTTTATGATATTTTCTTGGACTATGATGTTTCTATGCATAATCTTGTTGTGCTTGTTGTGACGATTCCAACGAGTCCAAGATTATCGAAAACGGAGTTCGTGGGTGAAAGTTATTGCATTTCCGATTTGCAAATAGGAGCTTTTACCTTTCCCCATTTATCTTTATATTATATTCTTGGACTATGATGTTTCTCTACATATTCTTGTTGTGCTCGTTGTGACGATTCCAACGAGTCCAAGAATGTCGAAAACGGAGTTCGTATGTGGGAGATATTGCATTTCTATTTCGGATCTTTTATTTGACAGAAAATTTAAATAGAAAAGAAAAAAAAAAGGGGGGGCCAGGCCGGCCGGCCGGGCCGGCCTCAGGCCGGTGCGAGGCCGGGAGGCTCGGGCTGTGCCCCGGCCCACCCGCACGCTGGCTTGCCAGCCCAGGCCGGTGAAAGTGCATGGTTGCCCCATGCATGGTTTTGGTAATTAATGACAATCTCTATGGACTAATATTTGCATTGAGCTCTATGTGTAGGTTGTCCTTTAGCTTGTGTCAAGATCATTTGTTGATCAAGGACAAGCTTGCTCGTCTCCATTGGTTGGAGTCAAGGTCAAGGTTAGAAGATCATTCGTTGATCAAGGCCAAGCTTGTCTCCATGTGTTGGAGTCAAGCTCAAGGGAAGAAAAGATTTGTGTTGATCAAGGCTTAGTGCGGGTTGATCGACACTCAAGTCCAAGTGAAGATATGCCGAAGAGTGCTTTCCCCATCTTGGTGTATGGGGGAGCGTCATGTGATTCTTCACCAAGCGAAGCGCAATCAAGAAAGGTGGTTCGTCTTGAGGAGATGAAGATCGTCTTCATCGACCTCAAGTGGATTAATGCGCAAGGCAAAGGTATGATCTTGGTAGGGCTTTTATTTTACCGGTCTCATGATGTTAGTTGAGAGACCGGGTTATAGGATAGATAGCCGTACTATCAAGAGGGGCTCTCGACCGAGTATCGTGATCATATCGTTCGTGGAGAGCTCAAACCTTTGCATCCTTGCATCTTTACAATCATCTTTATTGGTTCTTATTTGGATCTTATCGTGGTGTGGTCTTGGTGCTTGTCATGCTTGTCATGACAAAGCCAAGGTCACCGAAAACGGTTTGCATTTGCGTCTTCTTTCGTGTTTTCGGTATTGCAGATTTTGCCGGTTCATTCGTGCGGAAGATTTATATCTTTCATCTCGTTGCAAAATCTCCATTGCTTGTTTGCCTTTCTCAAAGGTTGCTTTTGTTGTCCTCTTTCCAACAAAATTGGTTTTGCTTTATTCGGACTTCAATTGCAAAAGATGTGTCATTTCCGGTTTGCGAAAAAGAGTTTTTAAACTTCCCCATTTGGTTTTATTATATCTTGTTGAACTATGATGTCTCTCTGCATAATCTTGTTGTGCTCATTGTGACGATTCCAACGAGTCCAAGATTATCGAAAACGGAGTTCATATGCAAAAGTTATGGGGCCTTGAATTTGCCTTTGGATCTTCCCCGGAGTTGGTCCGGAGTTTCCGGCCACACCGGAGTCTCCGGCCCAAATGACCGGAGTCTCCGGTCCCTGGTTTTCGCTGCCGGTTGACCTTGCTGTGGTGCGCTTCTGTATTGGGGTCCGGAGGTACCCCGGAGATGGACCGGAGTCTCCGGCCCACCGGAGTCTCCGGCCCGCCGGAGTCTCCGGCCCACCGGAGTCTCCGGCCCGAGGACCCGGAATCTCCGGCCCTCATTTTTCTCGGCTGTTTTGCATTTGTGTGGTGCGCCTCTGGATAGGGGTCCGGAGCACCCCCGGAGGGTGCCCGGAGTCTCCGGCCTGGCCGGAGTCTCCGGCCCCAAGGACCGGAATCTCCGGCCTCCCCGATGACCCAGCAGGCCGGAGTCTCCGGCCACTTACTCCGGAGTCTCCGGCCTGGACAGGCTCCAACGGCTAGTTTTTGGGGGAGGCTATAAAAAGCCTCCTTCCCCCCAAAACCTGGTTAGACACCTTGCTCACTTGTTCTTTCTCTTCCCCCTTGCCCTAATCCTTGTGAGCTTGATTCCTCTCTTCCCCTCCAATGATTCTTGCCCAAATTTAGGGTTTCAAGAGAGGAGATCTAGATCTACCATTCCACCAATCAAAATCCCCTCTAAGTGAGGGAATCTTGTGGATCTAGATTTTGGGTTGCTTTGTGTTCATCCCCTTTGTTCTTACTCTCTTATTCCCTCCATAGCATTAGTTGCTTTGGTTGGAATTTGGGAGTGAAGGATTTGAGCACTTTGTGTGCTCTTGCCTTTTGCATTTGTTGTATTGGGTTGCTCTCTCCACCGGTGATACGTGAAGTTGAAGGTTGAGAAGCTTGTTACTCTTGGGTGCATTGTGTTCCAAGAGCTTGTTGCCTCTTGGGTGCATTGTGTACCCTAGACGGTTGGAGGTGCCGCGAAGTCTTCGCTTGTGAAGCTTCGGCACGAGTTTGGGAGCCCCCAATTGAGTTGTGGGTGTGTGCCCCAAGAAGAAGTTGTAAAGGGCTCCGGAATCCGCCTCGAAGGATTCCGATAGTGGAAGGTGAACCAATCCCTTGGGTGAGGTTCATCGGAGAATAGGGTGAGGCCTTTGTGGCATCTTGAGTAGGCCTTTTGTGGCGAGCTCACAACCCCTCCAACGAGACGTACTCCCTTAACAAGGAGGAACTCGGGAATACATCCTCGTCTCCGCGTGCCTCGGTTATTTCTATACCCGAGCTTTACTTATGCAATTTACATTGTGATAGCATTCGTGCTTGAAGTCATATCTGCTATCACCTTGTTGTTTGTATTGCTTAGCATAAGTTGTTGGTGCACATAGGTGAGCCTAGTAATTAGGTTGTTGGCTTGTTAATTTAAACACCTAGTTTTATTCCGCAATTATCAAGCCTCTAAATAGAAAAAGTTTTAATCGCCTATTCAGCCCCCCCCCTCTAGGCGACATCTGGGCATAGCTTGTTCTTTCAATTGGTATCAGAGCCTCGTCTCTCTTGTTTGGCTTTACCGCCTAGAGAGTAAAGATGTCGTCTAGGGATTTAGTGCACAATTCCATGTTTATATTCAATGGCACAAATTTTATTGTTTGGAAAACTCATATGCTTAATCACTTACGGGTCTTGGACCCCAATATTGAGCGTATCTTAGATATAGGTTTTTCTCCTCCAAAGAACTACGAAAGTACGACTTTAGAGGATGAGAAAAACTTATATCTAGATGCTCTAGCTTCTAATGAGTTTTGCAAATTTGTGAGTGTTGTAGTTTTCGAGTCAATCATGCCTCTCCGGGATGCTCATGAGTTTTGGACCAAGCTTCAAGAAAAATATGGAGTGTCCAACTCAATTGAGGATGATTGCTCTCCCTCCACCTCCGGCCGTAACGAGTTCTCGTCTTCACCTACTTCATCAAAATGTGGTAAGCCACAATCCAATGTAATGGTGAGTAGTGATAGGCTTTGCAATTTGGATAGTGAGCTCATTGTTGATGATCATTCATCTCTATCTTGTTGCATTGCTTCATCTTTGGACCTAAACACACATAGCACTATAAATGATTTACATGCTAGTGTTGATAGTCCTTGCATATCATCCAAAAATTGCTTAGATAAATCTAATGATGATATGCTTGCTTTATCTTGTTGCCATGATAAAAATGTTTGTGTCTCCTCTAACTCTTGCATGAAAAATAATGTAGAGGAAACCCAATTTGCTATGCAACAAGATTTGAACTTGAGTAGTTCAAAAATCAATTATTCTTCATCGTTCACCTCTCATTGTCTCATGGCTAAATCTTCTTCTAGTAATGACAATGATGATAATAATGATAATGATAATGATGATGAAGAAGTTGATATGGAAAAAATTAATGCCCTTCTTCAAAATAAAGGTCTAATGATTCTTAAAGTCCTTCCTACTAATAAAGGTGCTCAAGCTAACCTCTTTGAAATCATGAGCACTCTTATTGAGCGTGGGGAGACTATTGAGGCCTTGGAAGCAAGCCTTGAAGTAAAGGGTAAGATTGAAAGGGATGATGCTATGGAGAAAGCATCGTTAGAAGATACTCTTGAGGAAGAGCAAGAGACTCGTGCTTCTCTTGAGGAGAAACTAAATTCTATCGAGGAGTCTCATAATGATATAATTGCTAAAATCATTAAAGAACGTGACCATGCTCATGCTAAATATAAAGTCACGAAAAATGAAAATGCTAGATTAAATGATGAGCTTGCCTAAGTATCTTCTTCTATTCCTAAAGTTAATGATGCTTGTGCTACTAACTCCACTTCTTGTGAAGCATCTATTATAAAGGAGAATGTTGAGCTAAGGGCTCAACTTGAGTTGCTAACTAGCAAGTATGAGGAGTTGGAAGCAAATCATGAAAAGCTATCTAGCTCTAATGATGAACTTCTTGCTTCCTATGCTTGTCTTAAGTTAGCTCATGAGGCCATCACTACAAAGGTAACATCAAGTGAGCCTCATGTGGATATTAGCACAACTTTAAGTAAAAATGCTATATTGCCATGTGCTAGTCCTAGTAGTTCATCCACTAAAAATGTTGGTACATCATGTGATGAATTACTTGCTTTGCCTTGTTGCTCTAACAATGATGCATCTACCTCCTCTAGTTCTTGTGTTGTCACTAACCATGTAGAGAAAGAGGAGAGCTCAAGGCCCAAGCCACTTCTTTGAAGAAGGCTTGGAAAAGCGTCATGAGGGGAAGAGGGCACTTGAAAACATGTTGAGTGTGCAACAATCCCCAAATGACAAGAGTGGACTTGGATTCAACTCCAACATCAAGAACAAGTCCAAGGTTGAGAAGAAGAAGAAGGGCCAAGTTCAAGTCAAGAATCCGGCCAAGATCACTTGCTTCAAGTGCAAGGTTGAAGGGCACCACGTTCGGGAGTGCCCAATGAAGAAGAAGAAGCCTCTTAGTGAGAAGCAACTAGGGAAGCGGCCTCTTGTTCAATCTCGTGCTCAACCACGAGTTGAACAAAGGCCACCTCCTAAGAAGACTCAAGTTGTTGCTCCTCAAGTTGAGGAGCCTATTAAGAAGAAGAGTCGGTGTTGCTACCTTTGCCGTGGCAAAGGTCATTTTGCTTCTTCATGCACTAACGGTACCCCATCCAACCCTATCATAATTGATGATGTTTATTCTCTTGGGAAGGATAGAGTTGGCAATGTGTTTGCCAAGTATGTGGGAGCTCAAAGTGGTGGCAAGAAAAGCACCATTTGGGTTCCCAAGCCTATTGTGACTAACCTCTTAGGACCCAACTTGGTTGGGGACCAACAAGCTTCAACTTGATCAATAGGTGATTGTGGAGGACATTGGTGACTTGGTTTCTTTGAAGAATTAAGGGATCTTCATGGTTTTATCTCATCAAGCCAAGTCAATTGGATCATCACATATCTATCTCATAACCAATGCTTCTTCCTTGCGGTAACTTGTATTTAACTCATATATACATTGAAAGTTGCTTGCTCCCTTGCATGTGTTAGCCTTGTTCCTAATATGTGCTTGTATGTGATATGCTTCTTTCCTACTAGTCTTGTTACTCAAGGTTGTGTATGTTAGTTGTGTATCATGTATGTGTAATTTGTGTGTTGAGCTTTTTTGAATCTTGTGTGGATTTCATTTGGCTCTTTGAGTTATTAATGGACTATCCCATTTTGGGGGAGTGATGTGCTTTGTGCACCTCACAAACCTAAAATGTATGTACATGAAGCACACCACCTAGTATTGATATTTCATATTATCTAGTTACTATGTGGTATGTCATATTCATGAGAAATTCAAATTCTACATGTCCATTAATTTCTCTAGTTGGTTTTAATTGCCTCTTGTTAAAAATAAAATAAATTATCACATTATGGGGGAGTAATAAGCTATGTGCATATTACAAGCCCATAAAAATGTGAACATTTGAGGTTGCCACTTAGAGTTGATATTGTACATTATCCATTTCCTATGTGGCATGTTTACTCAAACAAGTTCCAATTTTCCTTATGGTTACCCTTTGGTTCTTGTTTGCTTGGGTTTGCTTGGTGTGGTTTTTCTCTAAATATGCATTTCCATATATTATGTGAGAAACCATTTGTTTCCTTTTATTCTAATCATGGCTTTGCCGGTTGATTCGAATAATTGAAACTACCACAAACCCTCTTTAAAAATGGTGTTTTAATTCCTATCTTTTTCCATCTGCTAGTTTGTGGTGAAGTTGGTCTTGTACATCATTTCTTTATACCACCGAGAAATATCTCTATATACTCCTTGTCCATGACAAGTGATTCTAGTAATTGTGGTGGATTGTGTAGACCATCTTCGCATTGGCTCTTGCGTTAATTTGCTTTATCTATTGCCTGTCCTTGCCTTTTGAATGGATCCTATTTTTCAATTGGTAGTGTTTAGTGTTGTAAATAAAATATGGAGAGTAATGATCCCTTGTGCTATGCATTTTGTATTCAAATGCAAATATCTAAGATAATGCATGAATCTTGGGGGAGCATTCCTTTTATTTAGAACACTAACCTATCTATCAATTTTTGATCCTTTCAATTGGCATTTGATTCTTTATCTTGTGTTGGTACCTTCAATTGGTATTAATTGGAATTTAATATCTCCTCCTATAGATATTTGTTCCAATTAATATTTATTGTGGGAGTCTTGATACCTCTTGCCTTATTTCACTTTACTTGATTTCGGTCAAGTATCACCCTCTTCTTGGTATCTTTTCTCCTAAATTGACATTTGTTGTTTTAATTGGTATCTTATTTTCAATTGGTGTCTTATCGATCATTGGTTGTGTTGATTTGATTCTTTTGATATCACACCTCATGTGTTGATGTGTTATGGAATCAATCATTAGTTGATTTGATTTTTTTCAATCATGTGTTGATTTGGATTTTGATATAATTTGGACAACCTTTCTTGTCACACCTTGGTGTGCTTTATTGGTTTACTTGGTGTTTTTGTCCAATTTGTATCTCTTTTGGTTCTTGTAAGTCTATGCATGCTTTTACTAGTATATATTTATTTAGCATGCTAGTCTTTCTAGTTCCAATATATAGGGGATACTCCACCGAATCCTAAATCGGCTAAGATGTGCATGAAATTCAATTTCATATCTATATGCACATATTTATGTGGAGTGTTTCCTATATATTGTAGTTTATCTAACTACTATGGGACCCAATGAGTTTGGGAACCATTTTGTACTCTAATTGTGTTTTAGGTACAATGGAGATGCATTGGATGCTTGCCTCATTCATAAGGAAGGTGTTCTCACCGTGTGATTGTCGGAGTCAAGCTTTGATGACAAACCAACTCTCATCATCTTCATCTCAATGCATCTCGGTAACAAGTATCTATCCATGCATACTTTCTAGTTCCAACCTTGTGTAGGTTGCCTCTTGGCATGAAATCTCTTATATGCAATTGTTGTGGTTTTGGCCTTTTCCTTCACTTAATATATCTTTGTGATATGTGTGTGAATTTGCAAAAACCTTTTCTTCAATTGATATTATTTCCTTGTGATACTTGTTGCCTATTTCAAAGCATCCACTATCTCTTGTTCCCTTAGTGATATGTGTGATGCATTTGATATATTTGAAGTTCATTTATATACAATGAGATAAATTTGAGCTATGTGCTATGCTTTTAAGCAACAATCTCATTTGTATATTTATGACTTCCTTTTGGATACCTTGTTATCTTTTTCCCGGACCATTTCGTATGTATATGTTTCTTTGCG